>JAGXCT010036945.1:9731-55781 GCA_022495035.1 Philopotamus ludificatus | reverse complement strand
TTATGCGCGCCCCGGACATACACAAATACGATTTTGACGTGGAATCCACGTCCCCGGAGGGAATGTGTTAATATATGGTAATTGACGAATTGTTATGAAAGGGAAGAAATTGATACCTGTTTGGACTGACCCCTGGTCTAGATGATATTTGATCACGTATTGTCTAATATTGTGATACGAAGAGTCGTGTTTGTTTTGGATTTTATTTACGTATTGTAAGATAAGCTTGTGTAATCACTTGTTGAAATTGTTACGGCCGCCGCTTTTATGGCGTCGATTATAAACACATAAATCGGGGGTGCTTTAAGAGCCATCTTCCAGACTGGTCGTAAAATGTGCGCGAGTAAAAATAGACCCTTTCAAGGTCAGCCGAGAGGGGGCCCTCGCTCAATCCGACGCCAGTGATTTCGTTTGATGTGGGGCACTGAAACGAACGGCCCCGGGGCCACGCGGATGGATGCGGACGCGAAGGCTCTCGGTCCCTCCTCGACGGGGCGAAGGAGTTCTGTAATAATGTTCCCACACGCCAACATGTCAACATTTCATAATTGCTCGGCATTATGTTCAATATTTGGTTTTACAATGGTCCCCCCTCGTCGTCGAGTGGTTCCGTTTGATTGGTCGATAGAGAGGCAATTGCCGCAGCATTCCGGCGGGATCCTTTTCAATTCTTCGTCGACGGGGGTTGATAGCCCGTGTCACACACCGCCCGTATCTTCCTCTCTGACCTCTCGCGACGTATTTAGCGCTCTCGCCGTTGCCGCCATCTGGGTTGCGTCTCGCCGCAGATTAGGGGAGTCGTTGACGCGTCCGCTTATTTATCCTGGTATTCGGTGAATAATATAAACGCAGTTTGTTTCCTTCGTCGTGGGCATTATCCCGGGCTCGTGGCAGACAGTCTGCCAGCTAGCTCCCAACCCCCGCCGCCGTCTGCAACGGTGCGTGCACGTGCGCGCGCCGCCCGGGACTCCGCCCCCCTCCCATCGAATGCAAATGCACTTTCCGACACGTGAGTCATGCGGCTCGCCCCTGACTGAGCCGCATGGAAATGCCCACCTAATCATCCATTCCCTGTGTTATTCCGGCACGTATACAACGCGAAACTACTAATTTTCCATCCAATTACTGATATTACGTTATGCCATTTGTGGAAGAACCACACACAAAAAACCAAGCAAAATTTACATTTTTTCAGTTTAAATTGGCATCAATCACGATCTCGATACAAAATCGGTACGATCGCAATCGTATTTTCATCTAAAAATATACAGTAGCTCAACTTAAACCACTCAATTCGTTGTTGCCGAGGATTCGTTGAATATAGAAACAATTGTCGTCTAAACGTTATCGTTGATATATGAATAAAGATGACGGTTGAAGCGGAGGAGGACGAGGAAAGCTATTATTGATCAGGAGAGTCACGTGCAAATAAAACTGGATATGGGTTTTGTTTTACTAATGATTCAGTAGCACTCGATTCAACGACGAACTTGCAGTAATATCATTGTCCAACAATGTTAGGATGTATGGCTAGTACAAAAAACAGCACTATATAGCCCTTAAAATATTTAAAGGTGCTGCGGAAGATTCAAAATTAAAAAGAGTTTATTTCTGAGTTGAGAACCCCACCCCTCTGCCGCCCCGCATCCATCTAATGCACGATGCTAGTAGTGCTGTCGAGCAGACACGTTTAACATTAATATAAATTTAATTTATATTTTTTAAAAATATATTTTACCTTAATTTGCTTGGGGGTGCTGCAGCTCCGCAGTGTATATGGACGAGCCGTCCCCGATAATAATAATGATAAATATTTAGAAGTTCTTCTTGTACGCCTTCAATGCTAGTAATAAGGTCATCTTTTGTTAAAATTGGATGGATCGAATTTACGTTTTCTCACATAACAAATAATTTTCTAAGATCTTCAATATCTGTGTTAAGCACGAATAATTACAGCTTGGAGGAGAAAATGATAATTTTAAATATTTCAGACGTAAATTGCAGGAAATAAAACTGCGAATAAATTGTACGTAAATCCGGGCACGTAAATACTGTAGTTACTTAAAGCAGCTAATAACTAAGTAGTTTGTTTAGCGATACTGCTAATAAATTTGTCGAAATGTCTTCCATGCAATGGTGAGGAGTAAGAATAATGTGAAAACCTCACCCAAATAGATTTATCACTCTGACTGAGCGATAAAACCAGTAAAGGTTTGATTTTACAGTCAATAACAATAAAAGAAAAGAACTTCGAGATAAATAATGGAGAGAGTTGCTTGAAACGTTTTTTTAATCGTCAAAACGTGACAAATGTCTCCATATTTTATTTAGAAAAAGAGGCGTGGAATGAATTAGCTTTTATAATGGCGAATGAATAAAATAATTTACCCTCGAGTTTACCCCCTCATAAAAGTTTTAATATTGGGGTCATCCGAAATGTTTGATTAAAAAGATAATGTTATTCGCCTCACTCCCTCCCCCCCCCGCATACTGTGTATCAAATTACTACTCGAGCTTAATCAAGCCGTGTGGCATTATTTGACATTTCAATCGTCGATGAGTATCCTGACATTTATTGTTTCGCATCGATGAATGCCATCGTTCGCGAAAAAAGTTATGAGTAATCGCGCAACGTCACACAAGTGGCACACGAATTGCAATTCTGAGTCATATGTGGTCCATACTGTATTTTGACCTAGTGGCAAGGGCCGTCTTGTGTCCCTTCGGCCATTTGTTTCGCGATTTTTATGACGGGGGAATAATTTTCGCGATGAATTCGCAGTTACGCCCTCGTCCTGCGCCACCCCGGGCTCGCCCCCTCCGCCGATGATTTGTGTGTCCTTTCGGCGGCCAGGGGCGTAGCGCGCCCGCTCGGCTCGTCGCCATGGCAACGCCGGAGTCTGTCCGTATCGATCTGGGCCACTCGCGCACTCCGCGCTCTCCGTACTCCGTCTTCCTCCTCCGCCGCCACGTGGGCCCGGGACCTAGCGGCCCACCGGCCACCGTAAATCTGATATTTTCGCAATTGAGGCTTTCGAACGAGGCCGCCGAATGTGCCATGCGTGTGTACAAGACAGGGGGGGACACCGCAATAAAAAGGACCTATATTATCTATAAAAAAAAGATCATGAGATGCTTCGTTTTGCGAAAAATTTCACGCCCCAAGAAGAAGATGAGCGGAGTTTGTTCGCATCGTAATAAATTAGATAATTTATTTTAACGAGGCCTGGCGGGGAGGTTGTGAAACAGACGATAAAAGGGATTAATATAATTGAAGGGTGCCATTATTCTCGACGATGGAGTTATCCGCAGACGAAATGAATGCGAGTGTGTTTTACCACGTGTATATTATTTTATGGAAAGTACGTCCGAAATCGGACCGCAGCTGTAATCCCGAGATTACAATACAACGATCCCCCGGATTAGTAAATCTACATACGATATACAAACTATATTCATTTTAATTATGTATCTCGATATATTAACCCGTCACGGCGGCTCGAAACCAACGGTGTCGCCCGATGGGGTCTTTTTACTATGGAGAATAGACCCCAAGCATTTCAAATCAATATATTGATGAATTATTCATCATAATCTTGATAAAGATCTTGATTCACGATATGCTTCATAATTTGTATTTTTTTAACTAATCAATATGACGCGAAATGACACGCGCACTCAGCATCATACCGGATGCGAGCGAGAAAAAACATTGCGCGCATGCAATTTTTTTTTCGCAATTGCTGACATAGGACTGGTTATGTATAATATTTATTCTTTAGACTCTTTTAGATAAATATAAATTATAGATACAAATCAAAAACGTCCCCAATAGATAGGTTAATATAATGTATATTTAGTTTAGCTGTGATGGAATGCGTTGAAATATGTCTAAAATGCATAGGAATACATTCTTTATCGACACAATGCACGCCGATTAGTGAATGGCGTCATGCCCCATTCGGATAAAACTAATGGCGACAGCGACAATCGTCGTTTGTTTATCCAGGTAGTGACGAAGATTGCGATATGTTGAATGCAACACAGAATTCGCCGAAGGTCTCGCTTCGCGTCAATCGCCGCATCTCTCTTCTTCTTCCAACCGACCTTCGGCGTCCATCGTTGTACCGAACCTGTTTAATATTTCATACGCTATCTACCCTCGTTATTATGCATTTAAATCAATGCATCAATTATTGATTGATCTATAAAAGCACTGACGTACACTTCTTATCGTATCGGATGTCGATGCTCGGTTTACATTTCAATCGTATAATCTTCTTTCGATGATTCAATGTCAACATCCACCCAATAAACGCTTCTTTCCGATAATGATTCTAATTTATGTTTGAGTCATCGTCGAATAACGAACGTTTTTGAATCTCTCTCGACTTCCGTTACCTGTTTGAACGCGGATGTCGCATTTGTCCGTTGGCGGCGCCACGCGGTGGATTCTCGGTTCGTCTAGTTCCGCTACTATCCGCAGGATGGCGTCGCTCGTTCGCGGAATCGGCTCTCGGTGCACATGCACTATAACGACATTATCGATTGAATATTTTACGTGCACTTCGTGTTCGGCGGAAACTCCGCCGCATTATTTAATGATTTATTTTCAGACGCATCTAACCGCCTAGATTATGATGCATCCATCGCAGCGGTTTGAATCAATAAAAATGTGTGTGGTACAGTAAACAAATATTATCGACGTGTCAACCTTTGTTATCTTGAACAAATGCGATTGTGCATCCTTTGTTTATGTGCGTATCGCCCATCGGGGACAAAGTGCATTATTGTGCATTTAAAAATATTTTCCCCGACGCCTTTTAAACGAGCAATGAATAATCCCTCCGCATGTCCTCGGCTATATTCATCGTAATCTTGTTATGAGCCACGATGTCTCCGCATGTTTCGATTCGATTATTTTTAATTTAAGAAATAACCACCCCTATATTTATAAATATTTTTTTGTATTTGGATTGGTACAAAATCATTTCGTAGATAGAAAATTCCGTGTTATTTGAGACCCAAATCTGGTACAAAAAGGAAATTGGGTTCCGAACACTCATTAACCCTTAGAAAAATCAATTTTCAAATAAAAAAAAATAGCTAAAACGTATTAAATAAACTTATGGGTTCTATACAGTGGCGGCTCTTGGGTAAAATATTTGGGGGTGCTGCGGAAGAATAAAAAATAAATAGAATAATATATTTCTGAGTCGCAGTGCAACACAACGTTTAGCGACGAGACCCCCCCCCACTCCTCTGCCGCCCCGCATCTATCAGATACACGGCTCTTACTCTACACCCCGCGGCGTATAACATTTATATAAATTAAATTTATATTTTCGTATACATAATATATAATCAATAGACACATTTTCATATATAAACAAATATTTTTCTTAATTAGCCCTTAGTATATGGACTAGCCACCCCATGTTCTATATATTACCATGAACCGAATAAACACAATATTATCCTAATGACTTTTATACAACGCTTCCAGCACGTGTCACAATTATTATAATATATTTTATTTAAACTATCGTTATTTATTATATTGGCGTGTACGACAGGGGGCATAGATCTGTGCGGCGAGATAAACAAAAAAACACGACTGCAATTGCAGCCGTGTCCTATGCAACATACAAAAAATGACTACAATTGCAGTCATGTCCACGAATACGTTAAAAGCATTGTGGATCTGCTGGATTTTGCAGCTCCTTTTTGTGTTCTCGTCTGAATTCAATAAAATGATTTTGATTTTTTTTGCGAATCTGTTGAAGTGAAACTGTGTTATAGAAAGGTTTCTATAAATTTTCGTCAATCATTTGATTTGTCAGCAACATTAGTATCACTATCGTCATCTTATTGTAGTACATATTTATTTATTAGTTTCGGTTATCATATTAATTTTAATACGTCTTCATTAACAAATCATTTTTTTTTAAATCTCTTTATGCATTATTACTCAATTATTGTGAAACCGTGCAAAGCTAGTACCGCTCAATTCGAGGTATGCCGCCATATCGAAAATGTCGATAGGTTTTAACCGGATGCGAAATCTATTCACGAATCAGATAGCATCGGGAACGTGATTGCCTTCTCCGATCGTGATGGCGTTCTTAAATGCACCGCATCATGGTCTTTTAAACGCTCTGCGATGCATCACCGGGGGGGTTAAGCCGCCGGATTTGCAGAGGTGTTAATTCAGCGGTGCCCCGAAGAGGAGGAGGATAGATTTATGATACCGCAATACGTCTTGCCTACGCCGCTTTATCAAGTTCCCTAACCCGTTGCGTGAAATAAAATACAGTGTATACAGGTGAGGGTGTTGGGTTTATTTATCTCGCGCCTAAAGTGAGGCAGAAAGAAAGTTTCGATGCAGTTTGTCTTCTTTTTAATTTGCAATCATGCTGGTACCGATCCATCTGCGTCTCTCACTTTCCGCCCAAATTAAAACTGAGGCACGGGGGGAGTGGAGCGAGTGCAGAAAACGCCTCGGAATGCGCGGAGGGTCGTCCTGCATTACCACGCTCGCAACAATAAATAAGAGCATATAATTACGTGCGACTGGCGCGTGTGTATTGATTTATCCGGATTTTGCGCACATTTCTATTATCCGGGGGCGTCTAGACTGGTTTTGGGCGCCCGTGGGCCGAGAGAGATGCATATTCTGCACCGGCGCCGTGACTCATGCACCGGTCCCACGTGGGCGACACCTTGCATCCAACCTTTCTCCGCGTCGCAAAATGCGCTTCGATCATCGTATTTTCGCGTGATGCACCGCGCTATCATCCTCGGCTGACCCCGAGACGCAAAAAAAATTGCATCAGACTCTTGAGTGTTATTTCGAACCGTCGATAACCGCTCGACGTGAAGAATGGATGACCTATATCTGCGAAAGAGCGCACTCTT
Source organism: Philopotamus ludificatus (assembly GCA_022495035.1). Taxonomy (NCBI): domain Eukaryota; kingdom Metazoa; phylum Arthropoda; class Insecta; order Trichoptera; family Philopotamidae; genus Philopotamus; species Philopotamus ludificatus. Next base: position 48,863 of record JAGXCT010036945.1, on the reverse strand, counting down.
TGTCTACCGCAAGCCGTTCAGTCGTACGGCAGTGGCCATCACCTCCATGTGTCACACAGCTTTCTTTTAATAACCGCGAAGCGGCACGGGTTTGCATAGGAAGTTTTTATATGGGATTAACTTATTCGGCATCTGGCAACGTTCCACAACAGTTGCATTCGACGCCGGTCTCCCGCCATTATTCGCCAAAGAGTGCCGGAAATCGCTGAAAAATGCTGTCGTGGGTGCGAGACACATATCAATACTACTTCGGCAGAAACAACAATCGCAACGTCAAAAAAGTAAGATGCGTTTCCGTGTGATCGATTATTTTATCTATAAATTGCTCGTGTGTGTAATTTCCTGTAGACATTTTTTTTGTGCTCGGCACGTACCACGTACGCACGCTGCATACGAAATATATATCCACTAGCATGCTCGGTACTGTTTCAGACACCTCTCTTGTAGTATTTATAGCGTTTCCTGAAATAATTGCGTTATTTTTTCTGGAAAATCGTTCGATCGAGTTTCACGTTTCAAGTTCGACCGCTCAATTCGTTTTGATGTGAGGCGAGTTTGGAATTCAAATCGAAAAAAGTTGTGAAGCGTGATGGAATGGTTAACACGTTTTTTGAATGGTGACTACCGCCTTCCTTCCCCATCTCCTCTGTACATATATGTAATAAACAGTTGCATGTGAAAGTCGTTCCATAATTTCAGTATATATATTGTAACCATTCGGAATGGAGGATGTACGTACATAATTCAATTATGGCCTATTATCGATTGTTAACCCCCTTGCATACGGACTGATATGTATATAGCTATGTGTATTCGTCATTTTCGTTATTTTCATAATTCTTCAGAATCGTCATCGGTGATCCCACGCGTGCAACGAAATTTATTTTCGAGCTTGGTTTCAGAAACGTATACACCAAAGATCTGTTTCAAATGCGTTTTCAAGTGACATAGATTGTGCTGCGAAAATTTTGTAGGCATCAGTTTAATCTATGAGGATTTTCTATAAGACGGGCGTGAAATTTTGTTTAGTTTATGGTTTTTCTGAAGTGGATGTGCAAGGAAATTCGCCACAAAAGAACTATAGAAGATCATGTTAAAAATTAGTACATCCAACTTTTTTTTACACGGTAGATACGTTCCATAAAAATCCGAGTTATTTAAATAAAATTGTTCTTTTATCGTATAAAAAAGGTAATATTAAAAGACACGTCTGTTAGAATTTAATAAAGCCTTTTGTTTGTTTATTAATTGTCGATAATAAGCAGGGCGTCGAACCGTTATTTCTATTTTCGTTCCGGTTCAATTAAAAAAAGTATATCGGTTCAGCGTCCGGTGAATGTCAATATTCTGTGAATTTCTTGTTATTAGGAAATCTATTATTATTATCAAATGCAAAAATATGGTATTCGTTCCTTTTAATGGCCCTTGTAAAAAAATATTCGAGCGTATCTATAGCGCTCCCTGCTATAGAGCGGCGTTTGCGGGAGTCCCTCATATAGTGCTTAATTATAAATTATATAAAACGCTCGTTTTTTAAGGTCAATTTAGATATTTCGTAAATATGTAATGCATTGTCTCGCGAAATAAAGGTCAATCCCCTTTAGTTGACAACAAAATATTACGCGAGCGCGTGAACTAACTAACAATCGATCAAGGTCATTCAAAATATGCGAAAGGGAAAATGTTTTAGAATTAAACTCCGATTTTGTATGGGTATAGTCTTCTACAGGGCGGATTTCTATGGCATGATACCTATCTAGGCACTATAGGAGGGTTGACTATTTACTTAAATTAAAGAAATACTATCGTACAATGATATCTAAGTGCTGATAACTGATTAATCATATATTAATGACAAACATAGAGGTTCTATCGTTTTGTTTTCTAAGAATAAGACTCGGTTTTATATTAACACGATCCGCGCCGATTTTCATAACAAAAGTTAAGTACTTCAGTTAAATCGATGTAACTCTGATACCATTTAAGTTACGGTCAATATTTTTTTTGTTGTGTTCAGAAAGGTTATCTCTATGTAAAAAAAATAATAGTTCAAAACCTCAAAGTGTGGTCTGCGTATCCTCGAAAACGCGTCCCCCGTACTCTACGTTGGCCCGCGAGGACGCGTTTTCGAGTCCCCCGGACCGCAACGTGTTAATTGTCTTATAGTAAAGTGTGATTTTATTGTTTATTTCTCATGTGAACTTCGAAATTGTAGCGATATCCCATATTTTTCGAGTTCTGTTTACATTCAAATATAAAGCACTAGTTCAAAGATAAAGGGCGTCGTATATTGTATTACTATTTGGTGTTGCCAGTATGCAAAAAAAAATCGTTGTGTAGAAGGGAGAGCGATGTTATTCAACTATTAGGTATGTCTTATTTTAAATCATCCTAGGGCTTCAGATTGAGTCATAGTTTCAGGGAAACACGTTGATTTTCGGGATAATATTTTTAGAACGTTCGTTGGTTCTAATCCGAACTGTGTTATTCAATTTCAAAGAGCGAGCACGCGATGTCGCTGCTAGCCAAACGATATTTTGTAACGTTCTTTGTCTGTTTGACTTGTACCATTTTCAAAAAAAATACGCCGTCATATCGACGCAAAAGGTTAAGAAAAGAATGCATCAACACACTCTGATTACATTTAATTAAGTCGATTCATTCGTGTGGAATGCGCATTTATGAATCCAAGCACCACAGCGATTAGAAAGAAGATATCTCGCCGACAATAATAAACGACGAGAGTTCACGATGTCATCGTTTGAAGTTCAATGGTGGCGCTAATAGACCATTGTGGGATCGTCTCTCCCCCGTCTGCCGTCGGTTGTACTGATTCGATCGCAATTATTTTTTTTTTTGTATTATTATTCGAAATGACAAAAGCTGCACGCGGTGTGAATGACCAACGGCCATCCGGCGGCGGTCGGTCGCGCCATCCGGCGGCCGGTAGCCGAACTGCTCCCTATATTTAGTAACAGTATTTCGAGGTCAATGTTACTCTTCGCGGTGGTGTCCTACCGCGCCTGGAGCCGCCAGCCTCACTGCTCACTTCCATCTACATATATATATATTTATATATCGGCGACACACTCAAGGACTCTTGGTGCGCGCACTCCTCTCGAAAATAGTCGGCCTAAACTATTATTGGGCGCTCCATTTCGCCAGTATGGATCAAAGATCGACAAACACCGAAATAAAACCGCGCTTTTTATAACGCACGCAATATCTGGCCGAGCGGAAGACGACATGCACAATCGATTGCCGTCGTCGTCTGGCGGAGTAGCCCCCAGACATGAAAAAATGGCTGGCGAAATTGACGGGCTGTTTGCAGTCGGGCCGCTGTCGCCACCCACTTCGACACCCACCACCCCCCGGCTCGGCTCGACGTCGTCTAATCCTGCCGGATTACGAATTAAATGATGAATGCGCACCGATGGACGGGTGGTGGCGGACTCGGCGCCGTCGCCATATTCGTTGTCCCCGTATCACTGCACACATTAGCCTGATTACGCTCGGGTTTCAGCTCCAAATCCAAAAATGAATGGTTCAGGCAATTGACACTAATGCGCCGTTCGCCTCTAATGCCGCGAGATCTTTGATCTTGAATTTCTATGATCGCGATTTCGCACGGTGTTTGCTACCTGGGAGGTATTCGGGCGCGATTAATTGTCCACTGCTCCACTTTAAGCGTGATCGATGCGAAATTTCTCCAGGAAAGTGCGTTCGCATCGTGTAAAACGAACCGTGATAATCCACGCTGTGATATATGCGAAAGAGGGGAGGTACTCTACTACAGATTGATTTTAAAATTTATTATAAACAACAACAGTTTTTTTATAATACAGCAGCTAAGGGGTTAAGTTTAATTTTCTTTGACACCATATTATGGACACTTGACTAGAATTATATGAGAAATTAATACTTTAACGAGTAATGACACACCAGTGTGTCGTCTACATACTCACCGTTCACGCTAGTGATACACTGATTTGTGTCAAAAACAACCATTTCTTTAGGAATGGATAGGATAGGTAATTTGAAACTTTATCCGCGTACAGGACATACACAAACCTGTTTTTGTGCGGTGAATAATTGCTAAAAAATCTTTTGGGCCAATACGTCTGGCCCACGGAGTGGAAAAGGTTAAAATCTTACAAAACTCTAGGGGCCGTAAAAACCGCCAAAAAGAGATTCGACTCTATTTATTTTACTTGACTCTTTTTTACACGGGTTTAAAAGAACACGGTCCACTAAAAGTAACGAATACTATATTTTATACGAATTATTTGTGTTAAAAATTTAAATATTTGGATAAAAAATTCAATAACAAAGGACAGTAATAACAAAGAAAAGACTTAATTTGTTTCTAAATCATTAGACATGCGCGTATTAAGAATGCTATGTATATGATATATTTTGTGTTACATTATTATCTTTTTTTACGCGATTTTTTTATCGCTTGTAACTTAAGGAATCATTCTTCAATTTTTCTATGATTTTTTTTAATACAGTTTCGGTGGAACGCATATACCGCGTAAAAAAAGAGTAGAGATTATATATTTGTCAGGACGGTTAATGGTTATCAGCAATGATGATGAGGTAATGAGAAGAAGAAGACGTCCGGCACGGTACGGTGGTCATACACATTATCACATTCGCGGACAGGACTGCAATTGCAGTCATTTTTTGATGTTGCATAGGATGCGACTGCAATGGGAGTCGTGTATTTATTAATCGTTCTTGACAGCAGTGGTAACGAGCAATTTAGAACTTACGAGATTACATTACGAGATGTTTTTAATGATTATTATCGAGTGCCCCGGGTATTCAAATATCCACGAAGAGTTAGGTCTTAGCTTTTTGAATCCCTGAATTTTGGAAAAGAAACTGATCGAAGTCTTGTGTTTACCGCTTTATGTCATTTTCCTAAATTAAATTTCAATAAAGAACACGTGAAGATTCTTTCTTGGACTTCACTTTATTTAAAATTATTAGCACTTTATATTGAAGAATTAGATTACTTTGACACTGGAAAGCAATCTTACGGTAAATAGGATACCCCGTTCAATTTTTTTAGGATTTTTCCATTACAGTTCTACTTCTTTTAATTAAAGCACGATTGCTTTCCAGCGTCGACTTATAAGAGCTTTCATACGCAATGGATCATTGAGTCATCATCATATGAAAGGAGATAATGTGTCTAAGAAATGAATGGCTGTTCATTTGACCAGAATTAGTAGATTCTTAGTACAAATACGTGGCGTTACGCCTCATCATTCAATGGATCGTCATATCGAAAATTTAAATCGTGATCACGATTCTCAAGACGGCTCAGTTTCGAAGCATCGAAGACGAGGAAAGAATTAAAATTAACAGTTGTCAAATATACATTGTAAATAATAATGTTGTGTTTTCTGTTAGACAACGTCTGCCTCGTATCATAAAAAATGCAAATTATCGTATTTATTCGCAATGAATCATGACAGTTCGCGGAATTTATCGTTCGCAGTATTAGAGATACCATGTGTCACCGTCAAATAAATAATAAACTGATATATTTCAACTCGGCGCATAAGTAGGAAACGAAAATTAAATTAATGGACCACAATTAATAGCTCATTTTTCTCATCCTTGAGTCGTTCATCAAAATTTGCATATTAAGCTTGATTGACAAGAAGAAGCAGCAGCGGAACAGCGCAGAACGAAATAATTGACATGATAAATATAGGCGTGGCGTATGGTTATTCGCGAACGTATATACGCATTCGCAAATTTTCATGCGATCAGCGATTTTATAATGCTCACACCCATTAATGGACAGAAATAAATGGAGGTGACGAGGTGCATCTGGGCGTTGTTGATACATATCGATCGGCGTTGTTGGGGTCGCCATTTGGGGTAACGCACTTTAATTATTGCGTTTCGGTGTGTGGCCACCGGTCACGCCGTGGCCGCGACAAAGCGTCATTCCGGGACAATCGTCAGTTTCACACATCCGGTCGTAAATAACAACAGATAGGTTCGCTCTTTTATGTATGCACAGTATGCGCGCACGCACGCGCACCGACATAAAAAGCCGGTTAGCATCTGAATTGTCGCCTCGGCAATTACCATTCGGCTCGTTGGCGACGGAGAGGACCTCAGCCACTCCGAATTTATAGCCCGCGGCGCGAATCAATCACGGCCGGTGCTATTGGCATCTGCCAATGTAAACACGACGATTATAGAGATGAGAAATCGAATGCAGGTGGTGACACTCACGAACGTTTCAACTAAAAGATCGCGAAAATGTTAGCAGAACACGTAAGATTTAAGCCTTTGTTGAAAAACGACGATATATCGTCGTTCAGCAGCCAATGGGTTAACAATGAAAATGTAAATGGAACGGTCGAGGCTCATCTTATCTTATTGCACGGCTTGTTGAACAACTCAATTTAGAATTTGACGTTGAAGATATCGATCGAATGTTATGGAAGAATGAATAAAGAACTGAGAAGAAAGGGATTTTTTTTGTTCTAATTGAATTTTCAATGTTTAAGCTAGACTTCTAATGAAATTTAAAACATTGTGCGTCAGTATACTGTTTTGCGATAGATGCGAAATAAATGCGACAACCGCGTAAAAAAGGTTGCCCGCGAAACATTTTTAAAATGCCTGCCATTCGAATATCTATATTCTAAATATCTGATATTTGAACAAAAAAAACCACTAATAGCTAGCATCTATAGGATTTGATCTGATATCCGATTAAAAAAAGACATTTATTTTTAATTAAATTAAAAACTTGGCCCTCGGAGTGAAAAGGGTTAATAAAAACCCAACACTCGATGGCCGTTATTTAGAAGTAGATTTTATTCCGCGTAAAGTTGACTAATACACCGATGTGAGCTCCTGTGATTTTTTGCGCAGTTTTTATTATTTTCGCGTACGTCGTATCCCATGACTTTGTATGAACGATGTATCTTTTTTGCACGGGTTTTTATTTACACAATTATATATAGAAAAACTAGGCAAAACATACAAAGTATGGGGTTGGTTTTATTAATTGAACGAAGTCAATACATGAATGTTTTTCCATTCGCATATTTTAAATGATCTTGTTTTATTTTTAGTTAGCGCGTGTTATATTTTTACCTTATAAATATAAATGCGTTTTGTAGAAAACGGCGCTCATAAAGGTGCACTATAGGAGGGACCGTCGCATACGCCGTTCTAGTGAAGGGTTGGGTTTTGCAAACCTATCCGTCACGGCGGCTCGAAACCAACCGCGTCGTCCGAAGGGGGTATCTCAGATACCCCAAGCATTTCGAGTCAAGATATTGATGAATTCTTTTTCAAAAATGGATTATTCTAAGAATAAAAATATATATTCATGATATGCTTCATAATTTGGTCGATATTTTGGATTTTTTAAATAATCAATATGACGCGTAAATGCCAACGCTCTCTGCGATGTCTTACACTTGGCACATCGTATCGGATGCGAGCGAGAAAAAACATCGCTGTGTTTTTTTATTTTTTTTCGCAATTGCTGACAATAAAGGACAATGATTATTTATAATATTTATTCTTTAGATTTGTGACATGTAGTGTTTATATTAAAAGATTAATCCCTATCTTCACGGCTAGATTAATATTATTAAAATTGTAAAATTTTTGTGCGAAAAAAATGAATATAATTTATTTTTTGACGCTGAAAAATATTCAATTGGAGAACATCTGGCAACAATTGGCTCTAAAAATGATTTTTTAAAACTTGTTCAACCACTTAGTCGTGGGAATATGAAAAATATTATTTTATCCCATCTAAATTAAGATAGAGCTAAGGTCACAATTCCATGGATACCGATCTAAAAATTCAGCTGAAATTGTCAACCTCTTAGCTATATGCAAATGCTTTAAAAAACAATTCATATACAAAATGTAGAATAAATCCGAATGCTATATATTTTAGTATATAAATCGCGTAAAAAAGATATTTGTTAATATTTAATTTCCAAAATTTTTATATGCGCAAATCAACGATTGAATAAATTTACACGGTTTTCGATCAACCCATTGCGGCTAACGACGATATATCGTTGTTTTTATTTTAATAATTTAATTATTTATCAATTTTGGGCTCTTCGTCGATAATATGGCTCCTTAGTATCCAATTCGCGAACATCGATTTATTTATTATTCTCTCGTCCACTAATCAATAAGATATGTTAAACAGAGCTCGGCACGTGTCCATATTGTATTGTCATCTATCTACGTGTCTGGTATTCTAATAGATTCATCGCTCAACCGTAGGAATTTCACTATTGACGCAAAACCGATCTATTAATTGTGCGGCATACTTCGCAGATGACCCATTTTTTACAGGCATTGTTCAAAAATATGAATATCGGAATCGTGCAACTCGATTTTCCTCGGGATTTTCGCATCGGGAAAATTGCGCATCGATTGTTCGCCCGCGAATCTGTAAATATTCGAATTGCGTTTCCGATATTTGTGTTGATTTATTAATATATCAACAGCATCCGAGCCAAGAAGACATTACTGTAAATATTTTGAAATGGAATGACCGAGAAAAACATGTATATTTTTTTTGCGCGAATAATATAAGAATGCAACACGTGCCGCGGGGGAGGAGGAGGAAGCGCACAATTCGCCTGTAATCAATCGGACGGAATACGTTTGGGAATTTATAATTATTGTCCAGTGCCAGATATTTCCGCGCTTATTTCTGGTGAGACATAATTTTGGAACCGACGCGCAATTATCACCTACGCTGACGGAATGCAATCCGCTCGATTTATTGCCTACATCTGCTTTTGCGCGTCCGTTTCCAGCGCGTAGATGCGCAAATGCCGCGACAAACTCATTCATGGATGCCGTATAAATAATAAAAAATGGATGTAATTTGTCCGGGTACCGTGCGGACAACGATGCATACGAATTAGTTTTTATTATGCGGACTGGCTTTACTTAGAAAACCGCTGAACCGTGGCTTCATACTCCAATAAGCCCATCGATATTTTGACCTTGTCGATCAGAGTGGATTTCAATCCTTCGATGATTCCTTGGCAATTTGCTAAATTGTATCAATTTACATCGTCGTTTGGATTAAATTGACACGATGAATCGTTTTATTTGCCGTCTTTAGCTAACCGCAATTTTTCTAATCGCGGCTTTATGCTATTTTTATGCCATGTTTTGTTCGATTATGATATTGCATGACTAATTTGCGCGAGCGAATAGAGTTCATTGATGCCCTAATATCGGTGATCGCAGTCTTCGAGTGGTAATTATTTTTTTAAAAATACTTGTGCTATCGATCGGAATCTGGTAGCTTTTTTTTTGGTATCTCGGTTCCATGGCCGCATCTGCGTCACCTACAGGACTTCAAATTGATTTTGTTTACATTAATCTCATGATACATATAGAACGACCTTGTCGACTTGGCCGTGGCTCCGCGGAGACTTGTCCACCACATGAAAATTGTTCGCTGTTGACGTCAATGCCGATGAGGGGTCCGGTCTATCTTCGATTTCGATTTTCTCGCCCCATTGAGCCCAAAGATGCGTTTCGTCACTTGGCTTCGCCATCGAGGTGCAGCAGCCGCCCTGAGGGCCGATCGACTCTTCGATGCGTGTCACTCGCACACGTCGCATTCTCGCAGATTGAAATCCTATACACGCGGCTGCCAACCAATTGCGTCGCCGTATCGCAAAATAAAAAAGTATTTGGCTTAAAAATGCGAAAATAAATCTGCGACAAAAATCTATATAAATTGCGTGCTGCACGCGTTGCAGCGCTCAGTCTTCGTCGCTCCTTCTCCAAGAACGGAAGAAGGATCCCTCGCGTCCGGACTTATCTTGTATCGCGATCTCGTCTCGTCCTACGCCCCGAATCCGCGCCTCGATAACCTCGCATAACTCTCCGCAATGGATCCCCAAGTATTCGCGATGCTTATTAATTATGCATTCGTTTAAAATCGTATTTATTTCAACAATTTTTTTTCGTCTTGTTCCAGGTTGCAGAAAATGCTGCAGCAGCTACTGAGCAACCGGAAGCCAAAACCGAAGCCGAGCCTACCGAAGCTGCAAAGGTCGAAGTAGCCGAGAAGGCCCAAGAAAAGACTCCGGAGACACCCGTGACCGAACCTCTGACCAACGGCAGCAGCGCTCCTGAAAGCCCTAAAGAAGAAATCCGACAGAACGGCGATGCCACATCCACCGACGAGCCGTCGCCCGTTGTCGAGAAGAAAGAAGAGATCGCTCCGGAGCCGGCCAAGCCCGAGCCGATCCCAGCCGACGTGCCCAGCGTGGAATCGCAAATGAACGGATTGAAAGTTGAGGAGGCCGTCGAAGAACCCAAAGTCGCACCGGAATGTAAAATTGAGGAAGCGCCAGAAAAAGCAATTCCGGAACCGGTCGAAGTGAAAGCGACCGAGATTGGCGAAACTGAGGTTTGTGTTGTAAAGGAAACTCACGAGGTGGCCCAGGCTGCGGAAACTGCGCCCCCTCTCCCCGTCACTGCCCCACCTTCTTCCCTCACAATTTTTGCAGAAACAACGATGGCACCGCATCTAGTAGATAATCCGGTTGTTGGTGATCTGCCCGTAGTAGACTTAGGCGCTTCTCTTTCTTCCGCCCCTTCTCCGACACCCGTTACAGACGTTAAGGATGCGTTGATAGCGAACAACGAGGTACAGTCTGAAAGCGATAATAAGGTTGAGGATGTGCCGTCCGCTTTGCCAGTCGATAATGTCTCGGTGGAGGGTCCGCAAGACGTTTCGAACGAAACCGCCGCGCCCCAAACTAGTGAGATCGTCCCGGAGGCGATCGCTCCCGCCGCGTCTGCCGTCGCAGACAGTGACATTGTAAAAGAGACTGTAGTCGAGAACCTTGCTGTAGTGTCTCCCGCTGAACCGGAACCCGTAAAACCCGATCCCGAGGTAACTCCTACAATCCCAGAAACGCCCGTTTCAGATGCAATCGTCGCCGAAAACATTCCCGTTGTCGTCGACGACGCCAAAGCTAGTGAAAATGTTACAATTCCCGAAGTCGTCGATTCCGTCACCTCCGACATCCCCATAGAAACTCCCGTCGAAAGTGTAAATATAGCTTCCGGCCGAGGCGGAAAAGCCGGCGTCGCCGTTAGTGAACAAATTACAGTAGATCCTTTAAATTCAGTCGATAATATTAGTGAAAGCGCACAAGATTCCGTTTTGCCGCCAGTAAGTATTTCAGAATCGCCCCTGCCGCAGAGATCGCCGTCGGATCCGGACGTGTCGGACATCGCGTCCGGCGAACCCCAATCAGATTCCTTCCCGCTTCCGCCGCCGCCGGTGTCCTGTCTCGAATCCATGGCCGAAATCTCAGTGTCGGAATCTCTGCCGCCGCCGCTCTCAGAATGTTCGCAGACCGACACCGTCTTGAACAGTCCCACATCCGAAGCCCTAGACTTCCCGCCTAAAGATTTACCCTCTCCGATAAAAGACAATGACAATTCCGTCGCATCAGAAGCATTAGTAATGACAAACGGCGAGGCGCAACTGACAACGACAGCAATGCCCGAAATAGATATTCCGCCGCCGGCCGAATTGACATCGGAGCCTACTGTTGTGGCCGAGTCGCCTAAGGAAATAAACGGTGTCGAAGAATCGAAGAAGCTCCCTTCAGCAGACGCAACCCAGGTGAATAGCACGCCAATGGAAAGTATTTTGTAATGTTTTGTTTGTGTCTGATAAATAGATACATTGAATTAACATTGACTTGTTCCAACGTATTTGTTTAATAACTTTTTGTGCAATTTAATCTTATCGCCTGGGCTCATTTAATTTGTTTTTAGAGTATTTTTACATACAGTTTAATAATAACGAACCGATGAGTAAATGTTTTTTCTGCATGACTAGCAGATATTCATATACAGTAGCGAATAAAAAATATGTACGTCGTCGGATGCTATCCCTAATATATATCCTTGTAAACAAACAAACAAAAAATCCCACATTTCATCCTCATTGACCCTCAGGGGCACTACAGCAAACATATATCATCAATGAAATTCTATCATAATGGAATAATACAATTAAAAAATACATTAATTCTGTAAAATATACATTTATAATCTTTATTTTCAGAGTTAAAATGTGTATCATCTCACAACCGATCTTCTAGCGTTAAATTTGTTACTTTTCTTTATCTCTTGCATATATATGTTGTATATATTTCGCCTACCACTTTAATTTTATATTACAAACGCTTCTTTCATTTTATTATTGTGGCATGATTATATTATTTCCTGACATATAATATAATTATAAAAATAATCCTTGCTTCTATATATATGTATATATATTTATTTGCTTTTGTTATTATTTGAATGCTTATGTGTATGTGGTATTGTTTACGTGGCCGACGACACCATCACAAATCGGATGCATGCTAATCACGACACCTTCATTTCTATTTCCGACAAGCCTGAACGATAATATCACGGAATTAAATATAAATATAGGCATGAATTAATATAAAAATATCACATTTCGGTATTTAATTATGAAAGCACGCTCTACTTGTTATTATATATTGATTAACGCTCCATTACGACGCATTACAAATGTGCTTTTTTTGGTAAATAGATTTGATTATTGAAAATGTTCATATCGTTCATAAATTGAGCACGTTCATCCATAGGCTTAAGTGTCGTTAACGCTGTTTTGTGTATATAAACGTGTTCTTATTTCTTTAAATGTATTTTTTTTTAGGTAAAGACCGTTATTGACAATAATATAGATAGTTTTGATTCTCAAACAATGCCAGAATTGGTTTCCATAGAGGTAGTTATTTATTATTTCCGATATGTCGAACCGTCGTCGTCGCCGTCGAACGTTATATTTACGTTTTTATTTATTTTTTCAGACTGCCGTTGCCACCGAATAAATCAACGAGGCTGTCCGAAGAGTTGTGTGGATAATTTGAAATTTGACAAGTGTTTAACATTATTTTATGGTCATTTTTACAACCAAGACTGATCATCGCATTGTAGATCATCACGTCAATAAGAACTGCTATAAATGTATGAATGTAGGTCTTTAAATATTAAAAAAAATAATTAATAATCGATATCAGTACCCGATAAAATAATTTACATATTTTTTGTTCACCTCCCTCCCCCCCCGTTTATATATGCGAATGCGGTGCGTGTCGCAAGTATGCTTATGAGTGTGTGTATGTATACGCGTATCATATTATTCATTAAAATTAATAATGCAGTTTCAATTATATATGAATGGTACTACAATTAATTATACACCGAGTCTGTCTTATTTGACCGAAAAACTAATAAATTAAGTCGTAAAAATACTGTTTCTTACAATTTGTATCATTATATTATTATTATTATAAAAAAAAACATAGTGACTAATTAATTGCGCAAATTTTTATCAGTGGTCTTATAATATGAATACTCTCTAAGATATTATCTAATGGAAATTATGTATTTAAGTTTTTTTAGTTGATAAGCAGATAAATTTTTGTATGTATTCGATGATTACTTGTCCTAAATTCATGAAAATATTTTATTATATTATTTACTTTAAATTTCAATTCTCTGAAAACGAGGTTTTATAAATTTATATGTTAATTTTTTTTTTGTGTACAAAGTGTTTGTATGAGAAAGTTGTCTATGTTTAAATATTTAAATCAATTATCAATGAATTTCTTTTCGTTTTATGTAGAAACACGATGAAAAAAAAAATGTATTTGCCTATGTATTCGATATGACCAGTAGACTAAGTACGTTGGTTTCTTCTGTTATGGCATTTTAGGATGATAAATTAAATTTGTCAGTTTTGTATAGAGCAGGTGCTATTTGTAGTTTGAACGATGAGTCGGGGGTGTGGTGTGGAATAAGCCGCGAGGAGAATATGTCTTAGGTAAATTAAAGGAAAAAAAGATATACTAGCAATATCATCGGTCTGATTATTCAAATGTTTTTCATTGAATTGTTAAGCTTCTAAAGTACATTATAATATTTCGGCGATCCTAAAGCGATCACACTGTATACTTAATACATCGACCATGTTTTTACTCTTTTTAAAATATAGTTATCGTAGAATCATTTCTTCCAATGAGTGTAAGTTAGGATAGACATTAAATATCAAACATTTGTAATTTTATACGTTTATTATCCAAAAGTAGATGCTAGACGATTAAATTAACGATGCCATGGATAACATTAAAGGATGCGTGAGTGTAGACATTCCATATGTATTCCGCACATTTCTATATTTACAAAAAAAATAAATAATAAAAACCACTATCGAACTGTGTGACACGACGGCGATTGTCGCGTTTTGCCATATTACGATTACTAAGTCATTCAGTTTCGTGTGTATCAAATATTAAACGGTATATAGAAAAATCGTGTACGCAATTCAGCTTCAGCACCATTATTTGATTGCAACGAATGATTTGGCAGCTTTACACGAACGAGATCACTCTCTCCGAATGATTCAATAGTCTCAATGTACTGTTTAGGGTTGGATGGAGCGTTGCTAGTGTTTAATAGTGAATTTCGAAGGATGGATGATTTTTAGAATGAAGATAATATAGAAATGTTATTCTTTGGCGTTAATCATCTATAATTTATGCACCTATAAATTTTCCCTATCTCTAAATGTAAGTGTCGATGTGTGGATGTCTCATATATAAAATTTTAAAACCTAATTTTTTTTTTATTTAATGATGTCCGCATATTATCCCAAATCTTCGATCAGCATCTGAATGCTGGTTGAATATTTATTCTGAACACAATCCCTTTTCATTTCCGTTCTAATTAATCAATACAGTCCACCCTCCTATAGCGCTCCCTGCTATAGAGCGGACGTCTCCTACAGTGCTTCCTTCTAGATCAAAACAATGGTTTTCAATGACGTTTTTTATTGTGTGTTTCCGTTCTCACCGCTATAGCAGGGTTGACTGTAGAATAATTAAACAAGAAAGATATTTCAAATGTAAGTATATTGATAAAAATATTGTGATCAGAAGTGCATAACATTTGGAGATGGAGACAGAATTTACAGATATTTCGTAGCAAAATTTATTAAGTGATTGAATCGAAAATTATAGAGTAATTATAGAACACGGTGGAGCCCTGATCTATCGTTTTATTTTATTTTATGCCGTTTTACTGAACTTTGCAATGTAGTCAAAATAATTTGATGAAATTTTCTTGTTATTCATATTCACTCTACCCATTCCACGATAAGGGATGAGTATGTCAACTGGCTGGTATTGCGCTTGGATAGTCGGTATCGATAACGGCCGTTTATGGTAGTTAAAAAATTTAAACGGCAATGCATTTGTATTTGTAGGATTCGTGTATGAGTCCTGGGCCCGCAACAAAAATAGAGCTATGACTCATGTGAGTCCCCGGGTCTTTACTTTGTTAAAACCTCAATTCTGCATATATGTTATGTCTCATTATTGCTTATAATACTTCCTCTACTGATTTATTCACTATGAACAATACTCGCTCGGTCGGTGTTCACAATCTCTTTTATTTTTACTCGAGAATAAAATGCTACATGTAAAAAAGTGAGCACTCTAGTTGAGATACTAAAAATAATTCAAGCGTAAAAAAATTCAGGTGGAATACAAATAAATGTGACAAAACAATAAAGATTACAACTGCCATTTATCGTAATGATATCGTATGGCTTTTTCTTTGCCATTCTTCGCGTGCTCGTCGTTGTTGGAGTGTGGAAGGATGTGCTGCACATCTACCCTATTCACAAGAGACTCACTCGCTGAGTGTTTGGGCCTTAACAGACTCAAATGGTAGAGGCTAAGGGAGTCCACGATAGGGTGAAGATTTTCCCATTACATCCATATCTCGATGGCTCAACTTATTTTGGTATGTGGTTTTTTAGAAAGAGGTTTCCTTCTCTTGACCATTGCTCGCATTGGATATGTGGAGCGAGTGACAGTGTCCGATGCCTGTGTGCAAAACTTTAATTGGAGCCCTATACCATGCTCTCCCCCTACACAATAAAAAAATATTTTATGAAAAAGAATTAGAAAATTTGTTCGATTTTAAGAAAGTTTAATAAATCATTGGTGCACTTAATCTGCTGACACCTGTGTGCGTCGCACAATCTGGCCATATGTACAGTGCGCCCCTGGATACAGTAAATTGTATCCATTGGCTCAACATATATCCCATAGAAAACACCAGGGGCAGCTTGTGACTTTAAAAACAGGCGGGGCATGATGGGGTTGAAGTGACACCTCCCCCCCCTCCCATGTAATCGTATAATTTAACGAGAGCTCGTTCTCGATGAGATATCGCTCTACATATTCAAGTCGCTGTAGTAGTCACATCTGGATCTTTAGAAAAATAATTAGATATAGCATTTTTAGTTTTAAACAAACGTCGGCCTGCTGTAAAAACCCTTCAAAACATTATAAGTTATTTGCACACGATACGTGATAAGACAATGGGGATTTTTATACCTGCGATCCTTTATCGATAACGAGTAGCCCGCTACGATATCGAAAATAACAGCCAGCAGAAAGCCAGGCCATCTGCAAAGGCTTGTGCCATTAGCGAAGAGATGCCAATAGGCCATATTTACCATTGCAACCAACAGATCTTCTACAAGCCAACTGAAGAAGTCAGTGAAATCAACAGCCTCCATCATTTCGGCTATGTAATTCTGGTGCAAGTTGATCCACTAGCCTTATGGAAGGGTGGGCTCCCCTTTGAGGCGCAGAACAACATCGCACGCCTTAGCGATAGTCTAAAACAGCCGCCGGGTGTGGCATTGCTTCCATCTGAACGAGTTTCCTCGTTGCCACTACAGCCTGGGATCTGAAGGACGGGGAGAGATTGTAGAAAGTGGTAATTTGAGGCTAAATGGCTCAAAAGTACCGTAGCAGTCAATAGGTTGAGAATGCCCGGAGAAGTGATATCGGGACGCAAGTTATTGCGCAAAGAAATATCTTAGTGTTATTAAGTTTTATAAAGAATAATATTTCAATGCTGCACTTGGTTTATGATATACGACGGTCTGCTTTAACATCCCTCCGCCATCATAAATACGAAATACCGAAATAACGGGATGTTACAGTTAGGTCATTTAATTGTATTAATTCCTATGAAACATTAGCTGCGCATCCCCTTTGTCTCAAAAAAAGGTGGATGCAATATAATGTTTACGAGCATCCGCTAGTTAACGGAATTCGTCATATTGTGCAACCGCACAATAGCTCTTGATACCGCCGGCGCCTTTGGCCGCATAGACTAAGACACAAAGACATAAAGGACCGCCCAACGGGACCCAAATTCGAAGCGGAGAAATTCCAGAATGTTCCAATTGAGAAGAACCTCTGACACCAGGTATGGATCCACGGTTAAATACCGCATGAGATCATTCTGAGAGTCGGGTTTACCTTGAAACCCAGTGCGTACCGAAGATTTAATCGGCTGGTGATGCTCGTCAAGAAACACACTCTCTCCGATGTTCGGCTGATTGTGGTCACAAGATATCGCGAAATTGTAAGTATACCGAAGCGAGCGTAATTTGTGCAACGCCCCACGAGGCTGAAGACGGACCTTCAATCGTTTATCAAAACATCGACACATCAGTGGCCAGTGCTACCACACAGACCTTTCAAATAGACCGACTGTGGAGTCGGTAGACCAGAAGATCGACGCCGCTACCGGACGAGTGAAACCCACGCCGACGCTTTTATCAAATCATATTCTTTCTGCCTTTCTGTCTGTAATTCTAGTGCAAATAAATATAAATCTTATGGAGTCAGATTTTTCTATACGGAGGAGCGTATCCCCCACAGTACTATCCCGGCATTTGCCTTTCAACCTAGGCCGGGATAGTCGCATCTCTACACCAATTACTGATAAAAGATACTAAGAAGTGTTTCTACATACCTTTACGTGGTTAATCCTAAGCGAAAACCCTGTGATATTTGAGGGACAATTATAGTAGGTAGTCAAGAGAGTGACCGCAACGGGCGATTGCAAGCTCATGTATGTGATTTTACCATAAAAAAAAAGTTTGGTGATAGTTGGCGAGTAAGTTCAGCGCGCTTGCTTTGTTTTGAAGACCATCGAAATACATAAAGTTATTAACATGATATTAATTAGATAACAGGGTGGATTTAAGCATAGATAAAAGCGTTTATATCAAATGGAAGCAGAAAAAAAAGGATTTTATCTTGGATATTTAGAGCGATTTAATAATGCGTCTCTATTATTCACTGTTTTATATTATAATATACTAATTATGTGATTCGCAATGTTCATTTACTGAGTAGTCTGATAATAAAAATATACAGAATATTAAAAATAAATATGTATTTACGAATATAATAATATATTACATTTTGTTTGGCCCAAATTTACAGAATCCAATATAGTTTAACATAATATAGGCATAATTTTTTGATAAAATTATAGTTTGTGATATTCAACATTATAGACTGTTGTATTCGTCTTCTAAAACATTTATTAACGTATCTAATTCAGTCTGATTTAATTCTAAGAGTATATTTGATAAATTTTCCTTGGTGTGCGACCGAATCTTCATATCCAGTTCCACCAAAGGATATTTCATTACGGACGACGAACTATTGCCGAGAATCCATTTGACTTTCCAATTGAAATCGTCGAGCACCGGTTTCACGGTGGCATTATGTTCCTTCATCAGCGCCTTTGCTATTTTCAGCTTCCGCGTTAACATAAATTCAGTTAAAAATTTACATTTATCTGCGTCAAAGTATTGCTCTAAAAATATGGGCCTACGATCATCGGGGCAGTATGTCGCTTCTATGAATATTTTTAATAATTGGGCTTTTGTCTCTTTAATAGTTTCATCGGTCCAGTCCATGTCTTTTACGATTTGGATCCAAGGTTCTGGCACTTCACCGCACATCTCTTTCTGCAGGGATTCTGACAACTGTAACGATCGGAATAATAATAATTTTATAGATTTGGGTTAAATAAATGAGATGTTATTTATTATAATTGCCTCCATGAAGGTATCGAGTGGAATGTCAGAGATTGAACGGTCGGAACTTTCTTCTTCCATGATTGTGTTAAGAAATGTCAGATTGACAGCTGGGCTGCCATACTAGTCCAGTGCTACCAACATCACGATTTCTCCTATGTTATTTCGCAATAAATGTTATTTATGAAGTATTTTTCTCTCATTTTTGACAAAAATATCTTAAGAAATTATATATAGTGAATTGGAATCATAATACATCAAAAGGAATAACCATTATAATTTGACATAATATTGCAGATGACGTAGTTTCGATATTATCTCACCCTCTTCCTCCTTACTATGAGACCTCTCCTTTGGAAAGGTCCTTACCATGATGAAAGCATTGCTGCTACCCAAAAAGGTTAATGCTAGGTAGCTCTGACTCGTCACACGGGAATCCATAGAGAAGAGGAAAGTAAGTACTGAGACAAACCACCCCACTCCCCTTGCATTGGACGCAATGGGGAAGGTAAAATCTAATACGAACAACGGTAGAAAACACACTCATTTTCTTTACTTCACCTGCTACTTGCTATAAAAGCTAATGCAGGTGGTAGGTCGCGTCGATGCATGCTCTAGGAAGCTTGGGGGACTTTAGGTCCCCCCCATCGAGCGCTGCTATTCGTTTCTCTACACCGGGATGTAAAAGTTGCTCCAATGTCAAATTTACCCTTTGGCGTAATAGGCGCGCGCCTAGAGCCCCCAAAATCCAGAGGGCCTCGAAGTTCAGCTCTCGAAATGAATTTTTTTTGTTAATTAAGAATATGTAATCATGGTTATCCTAGCGATTATATTTCATTGATATTATTCCCCTTAGCCGGAGTTATAAATAATTTTTGGATTAATTTTTAATATTATAATAGATTGTTGTTACCTGGAAGTCTTGAGACTGGTTATTTAAAAAATATAGTCTGTGGTTTTATGATGCATATATCCACGACGAGAATCATGTAAATGAGGAATGAGCAACCTTTTTTTAAAACGAGCCAGCTACAAATTTAAAAATGTTAGACATGTAAATAATTTATAATGATGCAAACACTGAATGATGAGCTCAAATTATCTCTTTATTAATAAAATAAACCTCGTTAACAATAATTAGACACTCCGGGCCACGGATTGTTCATCCCTGATGTAAATAACATAGATTGGCGGCAAAAGGGTTAACATAATGAAAAAATGCATTAATTAAATAAAAAAATATTGCACGTGTTTATAATATAATATTATAATAATAAATGTCGTAAAACGAGTTCGATATATTCTGTTTTTTATTATTTTTTTATAACAAAATTGTTTATGACACCAAACATGGCCGACGCGTTTTTAGCGTTGGCAACACTGTGGCCGGTGGCCGGCTTCCTCCGCTTGCGTCCGTCTCTGCTTCGCGATGGCTGAGTACTTAGCCGCTATCTTCGGAACCGAAAAGGATAAGTACGTGCGCCTTCGCCCTCGACTATCCTAACGTCCCTGCCGCGTCACTATATGAACGATCCCCAAAATCATCATTTGACATTTAATTTTATTGCATTTTGCTATGACCCACCACCAGGATTTCTAATTTCACTTTATTAACATGCGTAAATACAATCATCATACTATTTATTTAAACAATAATGTCTTTCATTCGTATTAGCTCGATGCAACCATTGAAAATTTGCTGTTTCTTGAAGTCTTATCAAATAAATAACAAATCAACATATGTATATATTATTTCAGAGTCAATTGTTCGTTTTACTTCAAAATCGGAGCATGCAGACACGGAGATCGGTGTTCGCGCATCCACAACAAACCTACATTCTCACAGACATGTCTATTACAGAACTTATACGTAAATCCTCAGAATTCGGCTAAATCAGCAGACGGAAGTCATCGTAAGCAAACATACGTTTATTCTAAATTAATAATCATTGGATAGTATTTTGATATATTTTATTTAATCATTATAGTTGTCGCAAACGTATCCGATGAGGAAATGCAGGAGCATTATGATAACTTTTTCGAAGATGTGTTCGTCGAATGCGAAGACAAATACGGAGAGATTGAAGAAATGAATGTTTGTGATAATCTCGGTGATCACCTCGTCGGCAACGTATACATCAAAGTGAGTATTATTGCGGAAAATGCGTACGTTTTAATTGGTCAGAGTTTTATTGGTTAATTTTATGTTTTAGTTCCGTCGTGAGGAGGACGCCGAAAAAGCCGCAAACGATTTAAACAATCGATGGTTTGGCGGCAGGCCCGTGTACGCCGAATTATCACCTGTAACCGATTTCCGAGAGGCGTGTTGTCGCCAGTACGAGATGGGTGAATGCACACGCTCCGGATTCTGCAATTTCATGCATCTCAAGCCGATCTCTCGCGATCTTAGAAGGTGCGTATCGTGATATACAATCGATATATTTATTTATATAACCGTTAAAGCTGTTTATTAATTTTTCAGATATTTATATTCGAGACGCACAATGCCCATCGGTGGCTCTGGCGGCCGACGAAGTAGATCTCGATCTCGCGAACGCGGCGGACGCCGCAGGTCCCGCTCCCGAGAGCGCAGACCCAAAGACTCGCGAAGCTCTAGATCTGGCCGCTATTGATGTAATCGATTCCTAAAATACATTTTTTCAAGTGATTGCACCGTCTATACAAATTCGTTATCGTACATTCAATTACATTAAACGTAAAGCGAGAGAGTTATAATTATTTCATTCACGAGCAATATGTATTAATACAACCATAGTTCATTCAAAATGATGTATTGTTTTATTCCGTCGTTTCAACATTGTAGAAATTAATGTAAATTTATTTTTGAATACATGTACTTCATTCATATTCGTATAGTTTCATTATTTTATATCATAACAAAACAACTCGGTGAGAGGGGTATAATAATTTTTATTTATCTTTAAATGACACAAATTCATACAGTTTCGTTTTTTATAATTACGACTAGTTTTTAATCACATCGATAATACTTTCACTATGTAAATGACTAATAAACATAATTTGACAATAAATAATCACACCGATAACATTTGAACAATTACACAAAAGTCGATAATACGCTATTTTATAATAAGTGAAACACTCCGCTACATAAATTGGAATATATTTCGTATACGAACAACTGGCACATTGCTATCAGTTGTGTCGCTATTATGGCAACAGTTATTATATTAATCTACGAGTATTAATGAATAAATAAATCACAGCATATTAAAATTAATTCAACACAATAAATTATCATACGAAAATACTTAATGTCAGGATTTTTTCAAATTGTTCATTTGTTTTTTTTTCTAATCATTCATTTGTTTTTTTTTTTAATCAAGAGCACCAGTCTGCGTAGATCAGTTTAAATTTAATGTCGTATAAACACAGTCGTCGCAACCTTCAGTCTCAAGAGCTCCGGTAAGCCCAGTCGTACGTAAAATACCTTCCCGTTAACTATCTAAAATTTATGCTCTATCAAGGAGCGTAATGCAATACATTTTTAATATATGCCTAACCCTGTAAACGAGTTATTTATTCTGGAGATCGAAAAGTAATCAAAACGATACAAATGAAACGATCATTGGAAGGTTTGTCTCTGCATCATTCTCATCTCAATACGAAGCCGATGCATTTTTACAGCGAATTACTACTCTTATACCATAAAAACAATGATTTACCTTCAGAAAAGTACTTGTTTAATCCATTGATTATCTCTATAACAATAAAGAAGGTTATTATCAAATGTTCAGACCGTTATTGCGGTAATGCATCGTGTAATTTAACTCATAAACTTCTCAAGACGAAAGAGAGCTTGGATTGAAATTTTTATCTCATCCGACATCATATTGCCAGCTTTACGGATCGTTACAAGTCGTAAAACGTCGATTTAAGTCAATAAAGCTTTTTTCTTCTTCTGTATTGTGTCCGTTAATGGATGTTACTGATCATGGAGGTCACCTTTCTTCTGTCCATTGCTGTCCTGAACATGGTAGGATCTCCCCCAAGCTGCCGTTGTAGGTTCATCAGCCAGGATGTCTTCGGTCTTCCCTAAATCATACCCTTAAAAATGAGTTGCAGTATTTGATGTTTCGGGATGTCACATTCTATGACTGAAGTAAGTGCATTTTCGTATTTTGACATTTTTAAAATCCTCGGTCCTTGCCTAAATGTCGTCCTGACCTTCTCTATTTGACATTTGATCTCTGATCTCAGCTTTGGTCAAGATGACAGCCCAGGTATTAGGGGTGCGCCGTCCATATGGTAAGAATGTGCGCCGCACATTCTGGCCATATGGCGCATGGTAATTTTATGATAAAACTCTATGGTCTGAACCGATTATGACTTTGTTAACGTAGGCGATGAAAAAAATACATCGAAATTTGCCTTGGGTTTCTTTTCTAAGAGTGTTTGCAGCAAATATTGATAATTTTTGTAACAGTAGTCTTTTTTTATCGGTTGGAGGTACAGTCTGTAGTTTTCTGAAGGTGGTAATCGGCTTGCTGTTACTGAGTGCGGTTGGAGTTTCCCCTCTTGCTTCTCATCATATCGTGCATGGTGGAGTACAGCATCAGGCTTTGTTCGAAACAATCCTTCAGGACGGCTTCTATATTGCGTTTGAGTTTCGTTTGTTTAAATCGTAATTTTTGGAGGTTTTTGTTATTTGGTGCTACATCGGTACGTTTGAATGAGGCAATGTCCTTCTGACCCAGTCCAACCACCTCAGCCTTGGTCTTCTTTTCCTCTGGGGACAGGAAGGCCTGTTATCCATAAGGCTTTTCGGCGACTGACTGTCCGGCATCCTTGACATGTGACCGGCTTACTGGAGTCTGGTCACTCTAGTGACAGCTGTGACCAGTATATCCTTATATTCTCTGTCCTCGAATACGGCTCCAAATATTTGTCCCAGAATTCTCTAAGATATCCAGCTGTCGCTCATCTTGTTTTGTCAAAGCCCAGCATTCAGATGAGTATGTTAGGACGGGCCTGATGAGGGTCATGTAGAGCTTGGCTTCAGTCTTCCTTGAGAGGAATCTCGACCGTAATGTTAAAGTCCAAAGTAGCACTGGTTTGCTAGCATGGTTATGTAATAAGGAAGCCGAAATACGTGAATTCCTGGATGGCCTCGAAGCTGTACTTTTTGTCTCTCAAGGGTTTAAGGATTCGTCCTTGGCATATGGGCATGTATTTTGTCTTGATCTCGTTGATCCTCAGTCTCATGCCAATTGCTGCTCTCATTATTCGCTGGTATGCCTTCTCAAGAGTCGCCCAAGATCTGGCCACGATATCTATGTCTTCCGCGTAGGCAAGATGCTGCACCGATTTATTAAGAATGGTACAAACTATAGTTTTGATTACTTTTCGATCTACCCAATACATACAATACAAAAAAATATTTATTTAAGTAAATTTTTCTATTCCTGACGTTTTCATCCGATATTAATTTAATAAATAAAATAAAATTACAAAACGTAAAACCCTGAAATTTTCCATACTAAAAAATAAATAAAATATGCTGTAAATGTTTTTTTAAAACATTAAAAATTGTACGCTACTCTTATAAATAACATTCAGATTTCTTGAAAATATTTGAATACACATTCATATTGAAGAAACAATTAAATTCTGACAATCGTCGGATCGATATTAAGGTCGTCGGGAATATTCGTATTTGACGTTTTTAAAATCAAAATCGTGAGGCCGTTCGATGGGACACATCTGATAACGCATGTTCAACTTCTTCATCATCGACTGTTGCAGAGTTAACATAAAAATGTACTCGAAATAATCGAAGATAAAGTGAAGAATAAACAAAATTACGACGAAGGTTACACTATCGAAACGTGGTCAAGATTCAATCAGCTTGCGACCGAAGACTTTGCCGAGACGATCCGCTTCGTTCGCCTCGAGTTGCTGTCTAGTCAGCGGTCTACGCTTCTTCCTCGGACACATGTTCTGAAACATCGGACTCCCGATCGGCACCCCTGAATTAATATGCTCGGAATCGTCGTCTTCGTCATATGCGACGTACGGCTGTTTACGCTGCCTCTCCCAAATTAAATCCTTGTTCTTCTCTTTGTATAGACGATGGTATTCCTTCATTTTTTCGAGACGCTCTTTAACCGGCATCGTTTTAATGCTCTTCGCCAGCTAAAAATAATATTATGCATTAGTATGTATTTTAATGATTACTATGAATAATATGACGCAACCTCTATTTCTAGCGCGCTCTCGATGTAATAAATCCCGGATGGTCCCAACGATTGAGATATATCTAAATCAAAAACAAATAAATATTATTATATAAATTTTATACAGGTTTTTCACTTCAAATTCAACCTTTGGATGAATTTGAAGTGAAAAACTTGTATAAAAAGAACGTAGAATTAAGCTGATATTATTACCCTCTTCCACAGTGTCGATGGAGTAATTTTCAATTATATCCGTAGGCCAATATTCCTCGTATGCCGTACGAGATGGCATCGTTTTCACGACGTCGGCAAAGTTAATGACGTGCCAAGCGCGACTGGAGAATTGATCTTCGTTTATCGTCCCTTGCACGGCTGCGCAAAACTTCAAGTACGACAGATCCCATCCTTCGAACATCTCCACGTGTATCAATCCCTCGTTCACCTTATTCTCAACTTCTTTCAACTTCTGGAAATATATCAACGGCACGTATTTTATCCCGTCTCGCAGCATGTACGGTGTTTCGTGTTCGTTGTTGATTTTGATGATGCCGAAGTGGACGTCGGTAATCTGCGATTTGTTCTTGAGCTTGCGTGAGCATATGCTCACGAATTCGCTGATGTCCTGCACGTCATCGTACTCGAGCAGACGCTCTTCGCGGTTGAATCGCCTCTTTCCAAAGAAACTGTTGCAGAACTCGAAATTGATGCGATCGAGCAGATTGCGCTCCGACTTCGTCATGGAATACGAATATATGTGGCCGTATTTCGTCGGATCGATCAAGAAATACTTTTTGTACGTCTTTTTGATCATGCGTATGGCGAAAAACTTTTTCTCGTTGCGATATATGTACGGTAGCGTGATCGTTTCGAATTTTTCGTAGCCGAAATCCTTATCGATACCTTTCAGCTCGACGGGTACGACCGTGGTGGTGACGGTGTTTTCCGAAACGGGGCATTCCGAATCGTCGTCGTTCGCATCAGACATGACGACGTTTTCAGTGTTGGCTGCACGCCGAGTCATTTCGCCAGTCGAATATACGGATGTTATTTCAT
This sequence comes from Philopotamus ludificatus, assembly GCA_022495035.1. Taxonomy (NCBI): domain Eukaryota; kingdom Metazoa; phylum Arthropoda; class Insecta; order Trichoptera; family Philopotamidae; genus Philopotamus; species Philopotamus ludificatus. Next base: position 22,565 of record JAGXCT010036945.1, on the reverse strand, counting down.
CAATCTGGACCAGCTTGTCCTTATGTGATTTCGTATCGACAATTTTACTGCAAGATGGAATGGCTAATGATGTATTTTCATTATTATTTGTAGTGTTGTCATTACCGTCCACGTGTTCTTCGTGCTCCGATTCACCATTCGAGACGGGCGTATCCCTAGACCCCGACATTTTAAATCGTTTTATTTTCAGACAGGCTGCATATGCTTCAGGTATTCGAAGTTTAGAGTATATATTTCTTTAAAACTAGTTTCATGGCATGAAACTACGGTTGTTTATTGCCGTGATTTGCAAGTGATGCACTTTTTTGCCATTAAATGCGTTTATCGTCCATCTGTTGCACCAGACGGCACTAAAGTATTGATTTTGTCCCCGAACATTAATATATCAATGTATGTACATGTCAAAGTATTGACGTAAGCTCGGTGTTGCCAGGTTAAATAATTATTTCACCCCGTATGGAAAAGCTTCATGATAAATTTCACTATTTCAGAACAAAATTATTCGAAATATGTACGCTTAATATATTAATAAATATAATTTTAAGAATTTGTCTGCGAATAATATTCAGATATAAATATTAAATAAAAATTACATTTTGAAATGTTTATAATTGTAAAATCATGACTTTATTTTATCATTCTGCATTTCTTCTTACCTTATTCGGACATAATTACACTCAATTCTTTGAATCATATTTATATAATGGTATCAACAATGCTACATTGCAATTCTAAACATAATCTTTATGTAAATTTAGTTTAAATTATTGCAATTAGTGAATCCTTGAATCAATTATTATCATGCACCGTAGTGAGTATTGTTTTCTTGCCGCTAGAGTTATAATTATACTCAATATATATTTAACGGCGATTTTGCGTGAAGTTTCTCGTTCAATTAAATCTAGAGAGAATTTGAGAAGAACCATACAATCAAATATATTATTATCATAATCTTGTTTCTTAGATATTAGAAATTGATGACGATTAATACATTTAAAGTTTTCTTTGCTTATTATCAAAAAATAAAAATATCTATTATCATTGCAAAATGCAATAATCTTTGAATAGTGCCATTAAGTAACACTTTTGCTTTAATATGAATGATTTAATGTTAAATTTATATCAAAATAATAAATATGATAATCAATATTTGTATAATTAATTACAACTGAGCTAAGGATAGCACGCAGATAGGTGTATCTTTCTGAAAATTCAATGAGTTCTGGATAAATAAACAAATATAATCTTGGACTTCTTTCAAAAGTGATTATTATCGTATGTGTTTGATCTTACGGAATTTATTTTAATCATCAATTTTGTTTGAAGAATATTTTTGTACGTCTCTCTCACCATTTGTCATCAGATGATGATAGGACAAAATTAATATTTATTCACCAATATTAATTTTGTCCCCATTAAATATAATACACTTGTATTGACGGTATTTTTTTCAATCTTCGAAACACTTCTGAAACTCAATTTTCGGCATGGTGTATTTTCATTATTGATCCTTCAGCGATTTTGTCTCTATCTTTACAATATTGGCAAAATATCAACTTCCGAGATAAGTCACAGAGGACCATGTCCAGCGAATATAAAAGCTAATGCACCCGTAACTATATTGTTTTTGGCCAAAATTTTTTCCATATTTTCTTACTTGAAATTAGAGTTCTAAGGCTTTTTAGCTGACACTTCTTAGTTCTAGATTATGTCTCAGCTGTGATGCCAATTTGTAGAGATGATTTTGTAGTCTTTAGCAATGCTTATTGACATGGGACTCGATTGACTTCATCATAGTGGGGAATTCTAGATGTTCAAAGATTTTGCCATGTCCCAGATTCGGAAACCATATGTCCGGATCGGTTCTAGTATTGATTTATATATGTTTAACATAGTGTAGATGCTAGCGAATAATAAGCCACAATTGGCATGGGACTTGGAGAGGATCAATGGAGACCAAGATATATAGACCAAAATACATGTCCATACAAGGACGAATCCTTGAACCCCTAAGAGTCGAATTGTACAGTTATGAGGTCCTCCAGTAATTCACATATCTCGGCTCACTTATTACAAATAACAATGAAATCAATTTGGAAGTACGAAGATAATCATGCTGGCAAACCGGTGTTACTTTGGACTTTAATAGCATCTACGGTCGAGATTCTATTCAAGAAAGACTTAAGTCAAGCTCTACATGACTCTCATCAGACCCATCCTAACATGCGTATCTGAATGTTGAGCTTTGACAAAGCAAGATGAGCGACAACTGGATATCCTGGAAAGGAGGATTCTGAGACGAATATTTGGAATCAGCCAGAGGAGCTGTACCCGTCACAGCTGTTGACTGATTGGCCAGACTCGTGGCCTGTTAGCCACCAAAAAGGCTTATTGGTAACAAGCCTTCCTTTTCCCAGAGGAAGAGGACCAAGGCTGAGGTGGTCGGACTGTGAGAAATAGAATACTGCATCGTTGAAACTAACCAGAAGATGGAGCGACGTGGGGGCAGACCGGATAAAATAGAGAAGGGTGTTGGATGAGGCCAGGGCTCTACAATAGGGCTGTTATTACGCCTATGATTGATTTATACATTAGTAGTATATTATTTAGAGACAGTTTGGGCGAGTGTGGTCCAATGAGCCAGTTTTCAATGAGTAGTTTTCTTAATTTTAACCCTAGCTTCTTCCTCTTGTAGTTTATTCTGTGAGTCTGTCTGGGACAGTAGCTCGTTAGTTGATACATTAATTACTTGTGAATCAAGACTTCGAATGGCATATGTGGGATTATCGGAGATAGTATTAATAAAACACGGTGTTCATTGCTGCATGCATATAAGTATAGAATTTTATTTTTTGTTTTTTTCTATTTTCACATATCACTTACAATTACAATAATTAGGATTTATACAAAATACCTACAGGAAATAATTTACAACCTCAAATTGGTTATCGCACAACCTATCGGCCGATAGCATTACAAAAACAAGTTAGCGTGGGAAGATGTTATGCAAACTTATGACTATATCTATTGACATTTTTCATATTTTTTTTTTATTTATTTGGAATTTCAGGCACATTGTCATTTAACGCATATTCGTATACGCGTCCCGGGCGGCACGCCAAGGAAACAACTAAGACAGTACAAAATTGGTCCTATTTATATAGTATTATTATGCGGGGGGTAGGTAAATAAACATTTTTCATTGAGCAAACATGTTATTGCGGCAAAAATAAATAAACGAACGTGGCCGGCGCCGCCCGAGTCGCATACAGTGGAAATTGATTTAACTATTATCGATATAAGAAAAATAAAAATTCATATTAAAATATTTCTATTTATATATGGTATATTATAAGATCACAAGCAGCGATATTGAACGAAAAATTAAAGTTGCAACGACGCTCCGTTGACGCGGACGTCTCAATGGAAATGCAAAAATATTTATATATATATTTTTTCTCGACGTTATATATTATTATAATTACTCTCGCACACCTCTCCATTGTAATCTATTGTCAATACAAACGTTTAATTAGAATTGTATTATTAATATATTGCTCGGACGTATTTCGAGCTTTTAAAATCGTAACTATTATAATTGCAAGTGTTATTATATTGACGTAATGTCGCAGCCAGCGTTATACAGGCTCAGTCGGGGCCGACGCATTATCTACGGCCGAACGCATCATCAGCGGCCGATATGTCATCGCCGTGATTTATTTGTTTGACGTGAATTTGTTGACAATCGATTACAATTGAATAATTAAGAGTGGTTCCCAACGTATGACAATCAAACAAATAAAACAAATGAATGAGATTAAAAAAAAAAAAAAAGAGTATTTACAAAACAATTCAAATTTCCACTGCAATTTTTTCAACAGATACAAAAAAAATCGCTAACAAATCTATTTAGAATTTGTATAAATTTGAACATTTGGTTAATATAGAGATTAGAATCGCTCGTATGTATCCATTTGTGTGTATTTATAATTGTGAACTCGCTACGGATATATATCGTCCATCATATCAACACAAACATAACACTATGTACACTGTGCCATATTGAATTATTTCTTTTTATACACATACGTAAAAAACGTGAGAAAATAAATATTTCATTATTCTAAACATATAAATTGTAAAATTGGCAATCTGCACAAAATTATCTCTGTTATATTATTTCTCTGTTTTTTATTTTAATTTAAATTCATACTAGCTACAATGACAACAATTTATTCAATGCCGTCGTGTGAGCGCTCGTTACGATCGTCCGCCGAGGACGACTCGGGGTGGTATAATTTTTTTTATAACTAGTATCACTTGAAGTTTATTGATGGTGTTAAACAAAAATAACTTATATTAAACTAACACAAGTCCAATTAGAAATGTCACCCATAAGCTTTTTGGACTAGATATAATTGGGAACAACTTCCTAAAAATACAATGACAACTTCAACATTTCAAATTACACGGTAAATTTTTTTATTAAAATCATTAAAACCACCCGAAAATTATAGAGAAATATATATATACACATATATATATGATTTAAAAAATGTTGCCATGTAATAATAACACAGAGAAATAGAACAAATACATATATACATATAAATCGGATTACAATTTGTTTAAATTTATTTAAAAAGTACAATAATCATGAGTAGCTTGTAATTATTCTTAATTCTATCAAAATGTATAAATCATGTGTTAACATATTATTTTAGATAAAAAAAAAGAAACGACTCGATTAAATCTTCAAATAAATCTTTTTTCCGTGAAAAACTTAACCACAGATATTGGGAGTTTATCCTAAAACATTTTCTATATAATCATTTGTATATATTGCTTATTCATTAATAAATCCAAGTAAAAAGCTTAACAATATAAGGCTTTTAATAAGATAAATTATTATTTTTTCGGATCAGATTGTCTCCGCATAACAAATCCTATAAAGAAAAAAGGCAACTGATATATTGCACGTTTTGTTCCGTGTCCGAGGCTGTTCCTCGTCCCGTTCAAACAATCACTTAATAAAAAAACGATATCAATTCAAAAACAAAATCATGTCAACAACGTATCCGAATGCGATTTGATAAATGTCTTGGGCTCATGCACAGTGTACACTATGTAAAAAAAACAAACACACTAAACGTCTTCACTTCACTTCACGTTAAAAAGTCTTCATTGAAACAATCACGGCAACGATTCAATTAAAACTCGCACGACGCAGGGTGGAATGCGCAAACGTCAACCGACGTCGCCGTACGACAACAAAACATAAATAATTTATTTAGGAAGCCCCGTAATTTTTCAAGTCTTATTAAAACAAAAAAACACTTTTTTTCTTTTTCTTTTTTTTTTTGAGGACACCCATATATAATTAACAATAAAAAAAAGCTTGTACACATTCCCAATGCTAAATTATAATTATTTTTATTTAAATAGATATATATTTGTATTTTATTTTTTTTTGTAGATTTCGTGTTTATGATTTTTTTGGTTTCATAATTCAATAATAGATGAAAAAAAAAATGTATACACGGGAAACTCTGATATCATACGCCGATACAATAATAATGGATTAATTAGACCCCGTATTCGCGCGGGGTGTGCCGAATAAGGTTTTTTTTGCTGTTGCCACAAACAATTCACGTAACCTGTAACTCCTAGCCGTTGACTACAATGATTCAATCTTACAAAATAACTTAATAATTATCAATATATTTATTTATAATAAAGCCTAAGTCAAATTTCATAGCTTAAGTCGGCGGCGGTCGTCGGACGGCCGTTCTGCACAATTCACGCGTGCGCGGGATGTCGCTCGTCGCACGTCTACACACGCACAATGTTACATTGACATACTAAACAAAAAAAAAACAAAAGAACGATAATATTAAAAACAAATGCCTTTACATATATATATAGTACGAAATATTAAAAGCGGTATTCATTTGTTTATTCAATTAATTATCAATAGAAAAAAAAAAAACAAATGAATCGTATATATTTTCATTTAAATGGCAACATTCATTGTCTCGCGCTTCAAAAATAAAAATATTCACTTATGCCGTTAAAACGAAAAATGTAGTGGAATGTAGTGAATTGTGAGCAATGCTCGCACGATACTAAAAAGTGTATTGCTTAAAAAAAAATGGACGCCATTGCATGACGGACGCCATACGTTTTTTTTTGGATTGGACATATGTCGGCTTTTAAAAAGCGCGCTTCGATAAAGAGACGGGATTACGGATCTCGCGATCGATGGACGACAAATCGACAATCGTGGACAAACTGTCGCAGATTCGTGGATCGAATTAACGTTAGATCTAAACATTGAAAACACGTGGACGAACTCAATTAAGGACCATATATCGTGTGTTTAATCGTTTGGCAGAGCAAAATATAAACGTTTGCAAAACTATTATTGATCGTATTAATATTTCTATACCGATAACAATATATATAAAATTCATTTATGTTCGTATATATATATATTTGAGTATATATAATATATAGGCTAGGCACTATTCGGTAAAAGATAAATTCATCGTCAGAATTTATATTATTTATTGTTCATTTATGTGAGGTAATATATTTTTAATTTTAATATGCGGCTTATTCGAGATTTTCGTTCGCTCTGTTATTATTATTTTTTAATTATTGGTTTTAAAAAATGAAAATATATTGTTCTGATAAAAAAATAATTGAGAAAATTTTTACATAATAATTTATTATACAATATTACAATCTTAATGCTCTTCTTAATAATGACAATGCAAAATGATCATCGATATTGAAATATGGAGAAGTCGGACTCGATGGAATGTCTCTCAAAAACAACATCAACGACAACAATAAAATATAAGACATGCAAAAATTTTCAACAAACCCTCCATGTATCATTTCGTTTCATAAGCATCACCCAAATATTTCTTAATTAACCAACAAAAAAATTAATACGTATTCATAGAATTGCCAAATATGAAATTGAGAACGGGTATTAAATATGCTTCGAGATAAAAAATACACAAAATATGAATTACACTGCGAGATAAATAGACGTACATACATTGTATATATATATTAACATATATACTAAGAGACATTAGTAAGAATAGAATCGATAAACAAATAACAAAATCTCTCACTAAGACTATTTATTTTTGAGCAATTTAATAATCCTATGAATAGTACACAGATCAATGAAAATATGACTCCACGTTGTTGTTTACATGATTCAATGCAAGATAAATGCCCCAAACGATCCATTATCATTGCACATTACAACTCCAAATACGTATACAATAATAGCATCAGAATCAAAACAATTAAGGCTACGTTTTTGAAAAATGTTCTATGATTCAAATAATTCACTAGACGAAGCAAACAATTCAAAAATAATTCTCTAAGAGGAAAGCATTAAAATGTTTCAACAGTGCTCTCGTGTAAATAATAAACAAATTAGAAAATCACATATGGCCGATTGTCCACGTTCAAAATTTAACGATTTTTTTTCTCTACGGATGTAGGACATTTTTCAATAAATATTATTAAAAAAAAAAAAAAAAACAATCATTACAACAAATATGGAACATGGCATATATGTTCGAATAATAAATCAATACACTTATATAATAACTGTGAGCGTAGTATAGAACCCGGATCGGGATCCGCACCAAACTTATTTTGTCGGAAAATTAAAATAATGCCGCGCACCTACGTGTCTATTATATTCATATATATTTATATAAAATTTATTTAATTAAAATAAAAAAAAAATTGACGTTATCACATTCTCCTCCGCAAAATAAATTTGGCGTCGTACAATATATATAAAAAAAAATATTATAATGTTCATATATCCATAATAAATAACAATGTATGCATGTGAATGTGGTCTGGCATCCTGCGACGCGGTTAGGTGTGCAGAAACACTGAAATGAGTGGCAGCGGCGAGAGCAGCCTCAGAGGTATGTGTCAGTAGGCTGCAGTGTGCAATCGGTCATATTCCATCACGAGCCGTTTGATATACGCTAGTTTAAGGTGCAAATAGTGGAACTTGTCTACGTCTCGCTGGTGCCGACCGTCCGCCTGCATCTCTTGATATTCATTAAATATTTGCCGTTTTATCTCCTGGAAATATACAACGCAAAATTAATAAAACACAATAATAACAACAATTTCACACATCGCATTTCATTGCAGATAGCCTTTACTTCGTCTTTGGCATCTCATCATCAACTACATGTCTCCGATACCTTGGAGAAGTAATGTACAAGCACGCAGCCACTGCCTCCACCATAGTAGCTGAGATGCGAGATACGGAATGCAGAGCATTCTGGAGAGCCACCACAATCAAGAAGATTCAGATCAAAGGTACTAACGAAACTTATGGCTTCTAAATGTTCACATGTATCGAATGAACACATTCCTAATGCAAATATCTTTTACACAAAGCTTCCAGCACGTGTTGCTAGTGTGTACGGTGTATTAACAGTTGTCACACCGGAAGGACAATAGCAATTAAAGGGTAAATAAGCATCGTTGGCTTCACATTTCAATGACTTAATACTTAAAGCAGCCCAGTTTCAAATGTTATGGAATCTATCGACAGTTTCCTTACAATTTTTTTCTTCAATGCAACGCGATAAAACTTGGCAGTAATCGTTTAAACTTAGGTTTCGGGAATCAATTATGACACCTGATCATGAATTCACCATGGTAATTCGGAAATGCGTCGTTTTGTTGACGAATTTTTTAAACGTCACACATTATGTGGCTACTATACGTCATGCTACACTCTATAAAACATGAATATGAAGCTCTGAGCTTCTCGGATAGCTCTTGGATGCTAAATTTAAGATCGTTCTTAAATCCAACGGCCATGTAGTTAATTTTTGAAGCCTCTCTAGACATTCATCCTCGTGCAGATCGAAATTGGCTCGCTAAAAACATTGCTGGCACAGAAAGAAATACCCTAGATTAAAAATCACTTTGGTTCCTAGAGTCCTTCCTCTGTATTCTGCATCTCGCAACGTAGGTACTAAGGGAAAGCCCGTGACGAGCGCCCTGCATTTTCCCCTGTGTCCTTGTACGTTTCCAAGCGTGACGGGCTTCACCAGGCTATCAGTTATTCTAGCAAGATGTCCAAAGTATCGAAGAATCCTTTCGAGACATGTGGTAAAAAGTAAACTTTATCGTTCCCCATTTCTTTCGGGACAGACACGTTTGTGCGTTTAGCGGTCCATGATATTCTTAGCAGCCAATTTTTCATATTCTCATTTTTATGTACAAACAGTTCTATTGTAAAGCCTTGGCTTCATCCAACACCATTCTTCATTTTCCGGTAAGTTTCAATGATGTCTCTCTGTACACAGTCCAACCACCTTAGCCTTTCTTTTCTCTGGGGACAGGAAGGCTGTTAACTATAAGCCTTTTCGGCAGCTGACTGTCCCTCATCCTTGATACGTGACCGATCCAGCGACCACTGTGACCGGTATATCATTGTATAGCCGGTACACCTCCTCGTATTTTCGGATTAGCCATTCCCCATCATCGAATACGGCTCAGAATTCTCCTCTCCAAGATATCCAGTTGTCACTCATCTTGTTTTGTCAATGCCCAATATTCAGATCCGTATGTAAGGATATAAGAATTTTGTAGAGCTTGACTTTGATCTTTTTTGCGAGAAATCTCCACCGTAGATGCTATGGAAGTCCAAAGTAGGACCAGTTTGCCAGCATGGTTCTTCTTCGTACTTCCAAATTGGCGAGATGAGAGACATTGGTGATAAGTGAGCCGAGATATGTGAATTATTAGATGGCCTCGAAGCTGTATGTTACAGACCCTGCTAACAAAAAAACCTAGTCGTCCTAATGCCTTCCTCTATATTTTTGTCTAACATATTGAATACCCAAGCAGAGGCCCCGGGCAGTAGCCCCATTCTGCCCTGTATCTGCGCAATGAACCATATTGAGGTCACTTACAGAATTGTATTACAATCCGTTTGCTGGTTTAAGAATTAGATACATTTTAATAAGCGATTACGTTTTTTCTGTATTTTTTACAAAATTTTCCAGACTCTAGCGGCCGAGTAAAATCAAAAGATGTGATGCAATAAAAGTGCAACGTTACTTTCAGCTTTCCGTACATAATATTATCAAAAAAGATTATGAATGGATAGCTCACCTCTCGATTGGGTCCGCCGGGCGTTTCACCTTTAAGACGCTCCTCTAAAATTGTAAATCTATGAGCTACGGCTTGTATACGGGAATGTAAATTAAGATATTCCGCGTGTTCGGCCGCAAATTCTGATTTGTATTGCCTCCTTTGTTCTAAGCTAGTAATTTCCGTATATTGCCTGCAAAACAAAAACGTATATTAATCGACGCCGTCATTAAAAAACCCGTATACAGCGATCGTTAACGACGATAAACACTCACGTTTCATAATCTGGTGTGGGTAAGGGTAAGGTAGTGTCGGGTAAGATGTGCGAAGACGGAGCGGGACTATGCGATAACGTTGTACTATCCGGAGACTTTTTGTCGAGTCTCTGTGTCGGCAGCACGACATTCACTTGCATCGGAGACGAATTTTTACCTAATGGTGAACATGACCTCTTATCTAAAAACGCAAACGGCAAACATTAATTCAATATCGAGAGGATGTTTCGTTTTGATGTGAGATTGATATATACCTGCTGAACTAAATATGTCAATGGAAGGGCTGTTTTGGAAATTGGTTTGCTTAGCCGGCGCTGTATCACTAAACGTTTTGGGAGCTCCGTAATTCATCGAAAATCCATTATCGTTTTTATCTGCAATGTCAATAGAGACGATTAAATTCGATTCGTCCGTTTGTTAATAAATGATCATCGCGATCGTACTCACTAGGAGTTAAAGAATTTTGCGACGGAGGTGTGTCCTCGTCACTATAGTTCTTTCTTTCACCGCTGCTAGCGCCGCTCGTGCTCGTGGACGAATGATAGCCGTTACTTAAAGCGGCCGGCGATCTTTCGCCAGATTCCCTGCAAAAATATTAATATATATTAGCATCGTTACGCTGCGAATTATGCGTACGTATTGTGTGGGATACGTACCTAATTGCATCTTGTGGCTTTTTGTAATGTGATATACGCTGCTTTTTAATCGGAGGCTGGGCCGTTGGTACCCCGGCTTGATTTGGCGTCGCTATTCTTTTACCGGGAGGAGGTGACGGCGAATGTCCCGAGTCGGAACTCAGGGGTGGTGTTAAATTTTGCGGCTTTCGCCTGTAAAAAATATAAATTAATAATCGTCGAGATAAATACACGTAGATATTGGGATTTTATGTACCGTTTGAGTATCTGTTTCTCTTCTTCGGTGTAATGAGGCCAGTCTTCGTTAACATCGTTCCAAAGGTGCCTATGCAACTGATAGCAGTTGTCTTTTATAGAGGATATTTGCGGTAGAATTGTCGTAATAATATTCCTTTCCTTCTCCCGTATTCCTTCTGTAAAAATAATCGATACATTATGATCGGTGTTCCGCGTTATATATCAAGATCGACGTGTCGAATCGAGACGTACCACTATTTATTCTAGCATATAATTCTGGTTTTTTGTACGGCTTGTAAGCCAGTAGATGTATCAGTCGTTCTCTGCAATAAAAATGACGCGTATTAATACATGTGGCGGATGCGCGGCGATAGAATATTGGACGGTTGCGATGCTTACTTTATAGGGACCTTCTGCAGATTGGGATTACCAACAGGTTTGGTTGCAGGTATGGCTGGCCGGGTATGCGGCTGGCCGTTGTAGGCAGACACGCTCCCGTTTTGATTTGTGTTGCCTCCGTTGCTTCGATGACTGTGTAGGCCGCCGCCGCTGCCGCCGTACCCGTTAATCCCAGTGTTGTGAGGGTTATTATAGGGCTGTCCACTCGGTGGATTACCGTAAGATGTGTTGTGCTGTTGGGTTTGAACTGGATTCATCGGGGGACGGGGCGGCGGCGGCCGCTGTTGTTTTAGCTTAACTTTGCGGCCAATATCCGTTTGGTTCGGCTTAATTACTCGGGTACTGTTGAAATTAAAAACAATCAACAATTAATATCAATACATATTAAATCGTAATACACGTCGTTAATTTTGCCCTCACCATTTGCTCTTTTGGTTTTCGACGTCGATCGCCATTCTATGCTTAGTGTTCTCGTACACGTCATCGTTTGCTTGCACACGCATACGCGTGGGCATTGGGCCTAAGGAACGTATTGATTTAGCGGAACCAGCTTGCAAACATTGAAATGAACCCTGCAATTCGGACAACGGTGATAATGCAAATGTTATACGTTTATATGTAAACGACGATAAAAATTATTCGACATACCTGTGGCCCTTCTAGATCGGAATTACTGGCGAGGCTAAAACGGAAGGTTGATAAATATGGCTGCGAATCTCCGTTGCTGGTGGCGTTGGGAATTGATATTTTCTGCAACAAAATAAAACGACAAATTAATATAATAATAAAATAGCGGCGATGATAGTAAATTACCGCACAAAGCTAAAAAAGCCATCATCTGAATCGAAGTTTAAGCTTTATTAAATAATAATTACATATGGCTACGAGACGTAGGTCTAGCCTAGCGTTCGGCAGAATTTTTGGACTGATAAGATAAGCCAATGAGACCTACAGAAGCAGTAATGAGACTTAATGCCAAGGTCACGTGAAACGAACAAGAATCAGAGACAAATACGACATATTTTATCAGTCTTCATTCTAATGACGAAATGTTTCATCCTTGGCAAGATAAAATAGTACTTCCACCCCAAGATGGTCAAGTTACAGATGTTTCGCAATCA
>JAGXCT010036944.1:0-63851 GCA_022495035.1 Philopotamus ludificatus | reverse complement strand
AAGGGCTCGGATAATTCTGCAATATATTTTGATATACAGTATACTCCTGATGGCTGATAGGGGGAGACCGCACCGATAATCAAAAAACACGAATAATCCGAACTATTCATTTTTACTTTGTTTTAAAATACAATTATATCTCAACGTTTTCTTTATATATTTTTTAAACCTTATAAATTTGAATGTGGAATTTGCTCACATATTTCAGAGATACTAATTTCACGGGCTAATCCAAAAAAAATATTTCTATATCGGGTAAAATTTTGTCTTTGAACCAATCTCAAAGATCATTCAATGTATCCATGCCCTTTTCTGGCTTTAACCGATCTGTCAGGACGGCTCGAAAACAACCACGTCGTTCGAAGGGGGTCTACTTATAATGGAAAATAGACCCCAAGCATTTTAAGAAAAGATATTGATGAATTCTTCTTCATTTCAATTCAATATTTTTTTTTTAAAAAATGAATAATTCAAAGAATAAAAATAGTTGTTCATGATAAGCTTCATAGTTTTGTCGATATTTTGGATTTTTTAACTAATCAATATGAGGCTAAATGACATGCGCCGCAGATTAAGCACTCGCCGGATGCGAGCGAGAAAAAGCATGCACGCCCATGGCAATAGAAGTAAATATTGTTGTTTTTATTTATTTTTTCGCAATTGCAGACAATAAAGGTAAATGATTATTTATAATATTTATTCTTTAGACATTTTTAGCCAAATACAAAAAGTTATGGCATGGCTAGGTCAATGAAAATTAAGTTCCTGTAAAAAATTAAGGAGTCGAAATATTTAGATAAACGTGAAAAACTTGTGACATAGGAACGCGTGGCCATATTTCAATTAAAGAAATCAAGGAATAATTATTTGGCATTTCACTGGTCCAAATATCGTTCATTATCGAAAAAACTCTCCGTGGGAGTATTCGACCCTGGCAGACGCAAGCTAAACTCCTCAATTTGTAAAAGAATGGCAGAAGGAATATGTTCTTGTGTAAAAATGTCTGCCCATTTTACTCCCACTGTGTTTTTTTAGTGTCAACCATTTTATAAATTTATCTAAATTAAAAAAAAAACATTAAGCAAGTAGGTTCATTAAACAATTCGAAACAGTTAAAAATTATTATATCATCTTCATGGAAAGATGCGTCCAATGCAAAAATATTTATAGCAGTGTTAATGAATTAAAATACATTATCTCCAGATGCATTTTGGTCGATAACAATTTCAGTAATTTCTTATGTATTACAAAATATTTCAGGGTGCCTTTTCATACTTTTGATATTATATTAGATGATTCTCTCGTAAGATCCCTACGTTCCAATGTTTTTATTTCAATAGCTTTTTGTGACGTAAAATTTTGTATCAATATTGAGCATACAACATTTGTATTCCCGTATTCCTTAAAACAAATCGGGGACATGCTACTGAAATACAGGGCTATCCTCGGAAATACAGAACCGATGGTAACCGTAGACCCCATCAGAGGGTACGCCATCTCATTCAGCAAGCATTTGCCTGTTATTATAAAATTTATAAAGAAAAACAACTATACAAACTATCTTGGAAATGTTTATAAGAAAATAAGCCATAATACTCTGATCGCTGAAAAATCTCATTTTTTGTATGAAATTTAACTTACGCTCAGAGGAGAACGGATCTCAGTCATAAGTCGTGAACTGACTGTACAAGGATAATTTCTTCGAATATGTACATATTAAAAATAATATATGCAGATCGATGTTAGTCATGTATTGTACAGCGCCTACATACAAAGTTTGAGTCTGCATGTTTTGGCCAATAAAAGTTATGATTGAATGAATCATTGCCAACAGCTTTTTTTTCTTGAATTAATTTTACATAACGAACATATCAAAAACAAATTTTCAATAGCGTGCAAAATATATATATGTATGTTATACACTCTATTTTTCTTGAAAACCTTGCATTTATTTTCCTTCATATTCACTCTGCTGTCGAGTCATTAATCACTGGAAGCTTTTCCAGTAGCATCACATTCCACTCAGGAATATTATATTTTTCCAAGCCACTTTTTGAGATGGGTCGATTTTGACTTAAATGATTTGGTCCAAAAGAATACGCACATAAACAGATACATGAGCCGCTACGATGAAAAGAAAAGCACATTGATATTTAAAGGCTTATACAATTTTGAAATATGCATTCATTGGAAGTCACGAATGCCTGAACGCTTTGGTAAGATGCACTGATGCAATCATTATGTGGATCAGACGCGGAGATTAAACAGGCAAGGAAACGCTATTCTTTCTATAAATAACGAATCAAAGATATTCTTTACACGGCCGCCATTGTGCATCCATATGTTAATTGAATGTAAACGTGTTAATAATAAGACGGGAGGCGCGGAACACGGCAGCCAGCCTCTGGGACATTCCTGTCACACACGTGATTTATTATCACAATATCGAAAGGCAATTCCATCATTTTACAAGTTGGAATTCATACCCCAGACACGTTGTCTATTAAAATACAGACGGACATGATTGATTGTCGCATTTAAAATACCCCGAAAATTCCCCCAGTAACCTATTCGATCTCTAAATGCGGAAAAAGAATATAAAAAAAGCTTTTAGTCGCGAAAATAAAAGTTTCACGCCGCCGTAGGTAAAACACATCAAAACAAAATATATTATGATACGAAGCGAAATGGATCAGAAATAGTGGAAGTCTATCCATTTGACTGAAACGTTGGATAGACGAAGGTATCATCTTACTGACAGCGTAATACGATGGGATACATCAATCCGGTATATGAAAGGGAAACAATCCCGACAATATTTTGTTGCGAAACAAAGGCACTCGCTGAGTATGCGGCGATCAAATTTTAAATGACGCATCGCTCACAGTGAAAGGGGTTAAAATTGAATCGTTAATTATCGCATAATTGTACGGTGTCAGCGATGAACAAACGTTTAATCAAACCAATTGCTGGACCGAAATGCAAACGGACTGATTGAATCGGCATTCTTATATGCAATTTAAAATACGTATATAATAAACGGTGCATTAGGAACGGTCGATTTTTAAGATGGGACGCTCTGGTCGGCAGGTTTGTTGCGCGGAGGCTGGGTCATCGTCGCCGCAAATAAACTGTGACCACGCACTTCGCAGGACGAGCTCGCATTGCCTGCAGCTTCGGAGCCAGCTGCGTCAGATGCGTCGATGCACTTGGATGCACTTCCTACGCCCTTGTACATCTCGGCGTGGGCATTCAGCCACAGAACGTCATCTCGACGGCATTGTGCGGCCGAACGATTCAATGAAAGGCGACGATGTGATTAACGCGAGATGCGTATCTCGTTCTTCAATTAAAAATCCAATAAAACGCTGCATTGTGCGGGACGACGCATCGCAATACGGCCGCTTGAATCCGAAAAATATATGCGCATAATATTTTGACAGATTGACGCTCCGGCGCTGTTAAATGGCCGAAATAAAGAATGGTATGTATTGTGACACAAAACTGGATTACCGAGCGCCATTAATCAGAATAAACAGGATAAACAGGCAGAAGTGTTCCGTACAGTCATAATCCATAAAACGAACAGACATCGATAATAAAAGATAAGCAGCGCCCGGGGCGCCGCATTTGTCTCGGGCCGCACAGTCATGAGTAATGATACTCGTTCGCAAAAAAGGCAGAACAGCGAGTGGAAAAGAACAAATATTCATCACGGTTAAGTACACAAGAATGGAGCGATGGAGAAACGGACGAAAGAGCCGAACAAGTTCATTTGTCGCAAATATGGAATTATTAATATTGCGCGCGTGAATAATGCACAATCATCTCGATGTGTTTTCGTTTGCAGATTGCGAACGAATTATCGCCGGCGTTGATCTCAAACGAACTCTACACATAATAGGCAATCATTATTAAACGTAGATCAATCGATTATCACCGTCGCGGAAAAACAGATTCCCACAGATGCGATCGTACTAAGAAAAGTAATGATTTTTCACCATCATCATTCGTTATGCATGTATGTATGTACATACATACATTATATGTATGTACGCATATACCATCGCTTCCTTTTCCTCCTGTCTTCTGAAACTCGAAGAGTTATAAACTTGTTCCGTTTGTCTGCCCTATATGCGAAGCTTCCCTTTGCTGGAGCAGCAGCTCGTTGCTCATAAAACGACTCTTCATCACTTATTCATGATAGCATTTTGTGGGGCTATTTCGGTCCATGTGACTGACAGACGAGGTGGAGATTTCACTACGTTTTTAAAGCAACTCATTTACATACGGTTGATCCGAATATCTCGAGTCAGCTGCGTCCAGTCGATAATTGCACGATCGATCGCAACAATGCTTATGTCACATCTCTGAACAATATTGTGTTAGATATCCAGCGACAGATTTACGTACAAACCGGAGTGAATAGGAAATCAATGGGACAATCGGGTACACGTGTACAGAAAGTGGTTTCTTGAGCGTGACTTGGAATTGGACCGTGCAGAACGCATTGTTCGATTCCGTCAAAAAATATTGACAAGACAATATGATATTTCGATACTTGACGGATGACTATACATTTATATTATTGCGGGCATGAAATCACGACAAAACGATTCGACTGAAAATGATTTGAATGAATTCCGACAATGAAAAATTGTAATTATGGCAGACGCGAAAATTGATAATTTCTTATGCATGCAGACGGAGTGCGAATCCCTACAAATTCCGGAAGGGATCCAGACCGACTAAATCTCTAACCGTCCTACTCTCCAAAGGGAACACATCGCACTGCCATTATAACAAATGGTATCCGGTGAAGTGAATTTATTAAATAAATTATTTAACTTGATGGAATGCCCGGAAAATGAAAAAGCTTTCGACGCATGGATTGCCGAAGCCGTTGATAGATTGAAAATGGGTAAAAATCAGGTTTCGGAACAATACATTCGGTAAACATAATAAAGCGTAGAGGTTTTAAAAATGGATTTAAAATGTTTAGCAGAGTTTTAGTCGGGCGAACGGAACCAGTTTGGGACCTCACAGGCGTTCCTTAATCATTGCAAAGCATTTCTACTTAGATTGACAACAACTGTCACACAAACGGACAGATTAACATAAAATGCGGACAGTTGAAGATTTGTGAGACAAGTTTTGACGTGGAAAAAATCGCGGATTAAAAACATTAGCATGAGGCATCAAATTGAGTGCATACACCGACCACTTTAAAATGTAAAGATATTTCCTTTGTTAAATACACGGTGTTTAACAGTTCAACTCTGACCAATTAGTAAACATTTGCTACCCCCATTCAAAAGTTTAAAAACAGGCCTTAGTACCACAGTGTAAATATAAAATATAAAAAAAAATACGCACAAAAGGATGCCTAATGATATTTAAAGCTCAGCGCGTGTATTATACAGGCACAACAGATAATAAAGGTATTACCTTTACGCAAGAGCTGTCGAATAAATTACCACTTATGGTGGTTTATTAAGAAAGACACTGCCAGTTACCGGTTGTGCGACTTATCGGTACCGGTTGCAATAACGCAATATTTTG
This sequence comes from Philopotamus ludificatus, assembly GCA_022495035.1. Taxonomy (NCBI): domain Eukaryota; kingdom Metazoa; phylum Arthropoda; class Insecta; order Trichoptera; family Philopotamidae; genus Philopotamus; species Philopotamus ludificatus. Next base: position 58,289 of record JAGXCT010036944.1, on the reverse strand, counting down.
TGAGTGCATTCGCAAATAAATACGTCATAATATCGACCGGATATAATTGTTTTGGACACATATCCGATATCGGTAGTATGAGTAAGGGATATATTTGTGAAAATTATAAACTGTGGAGCTGCAGCACTCCCAAGCAAATTGAAAAAAAGTATATTTGTAAATGAATATATATGTGTCTATTGATTATATATTATGTATATGAAAATATAAATTAAATTTATATTTAGTGTTACGCTGCGCGGTGTAGCGCAAGAGCGCTGTTTTGTCGTCAGCGCTACCAGCGTCGGGTATTGGATGGATGCGGGGCGGGGTGGGGGGGGATCTTGTCACTATACTGAGTCACTTTTGAAATATACGTTTTTTAATTTTATATATATAATCTTCCGCAGCACCCCCATATATTTTACCCATGAGCCGCAACTAGATATAACTGTAAAAGCTAATATTTTTGTCGAAGTATTGATTCATGTGCATTTTGATATTTTTTCGATTGTGTATTGAAAATCTGTAGTGAGCTACACAATGACACAAAAAACGGATGCGTTATACAACATTTATTATTTGCATTTGGAATGGCGCTTTTAACCAGATTTGAATTTAAAATGTCATATTGATGAATGTTTCCACGCTCGATTTACGACACCTATTATAATGAAATGCTATCCGATTTGATTTGTGCCCTACGCTAGTACTACATCCATACGAAAATATGGTATTCCATTTCCACATTCTGTGCGGAGATTTATCGCGCATTTTGCAATAACGGGCATATAAAAAAATTACAATCAATCATTAGCGTATAAGGTCAGTGGGTGTTAAACGGCACATGGTAGTTGAGATGTTCTAATTTATACAGTTTATTTTTAGTGCGCAATTAAAGGCAACGGGATCTTCGTCGCCTTTAAACTTAGCAATGCAATAATCATGCAAGTGGATGGGAATAGATTTGACATTCATTGTATGTCGTAATTGATGATTGACGATTTCCCACTTAATGCATAAAAAGGGCAGAGGAAAGAATAACTTTACGATCGTCTTTATAGGACAAGGGGCAATAATTCTTAGCGTTAAAACCATGGAAAATATAATAATAAAATTTGATGGCGAAATATTTTAAAATTATTATTACATATTAAAACGAAAAATTCGATTAAAGTTGTAAGTAGTCATTACATTAGAATATTGGATGTGAGATCCGTGAAATAGGGGGATGTGTTGTCTACTTAACTAATACGCCTTGAATTTTTGATAGGGCTGGTAATTAAATTTAAACTGTAAATAGATGTTCTAAATATGTATTTTCAACATATAAATTCAATTGAATTCAGAAAATACGAGCTTAATAATAAAGCACAATTCTTATGTGTTGCAGACATTTAGACATTTTGAGTCTTAACCTTTTACACTCCGTGAGTCAGACGTATTCTAAAAGCTCCAAAGATTTTTTAGCAAACAAATTGAACCAAGTTTTTTTAATTTAATTTAAGAAAAATAATGTCTTTTTTAATCGGATATCGGATCAAATCCTATAAATGCTTCTTATCAATTTTCCCAATGAGTATCTCTTTTAATAAATTTATAAAAAAAATGTAATGAGAGGAACTCATAGATTCGACTAAAAGTGGATAGAGTGAAAAGGGTTAATGAATTACGTCACGTCTTTTATAAATACGCGACAACCAACTGCTATAGCAATGCATGCTATAGAGCGGCTTGTGCGAAAGTCCCTCTTATAGTAGTCCTTTCTGAGCACCGTTTTCTATAAAGCGCTATTTAAAAAAAAAAACAAAATATAAAAAGCGCACATAAAACAAGGTCATTTAAAATATATAAATGAAAAAATGTTTAATGTACTTTTTATAAATAGGTATTATGTATCAATTTATAAAATACAATTAAAAAACAATCCCAAATTGTGTATTATTTAGTGTCCGGCTCAAAGCACTTCGAAAGCGAATATTCATCAAAAAAGGGGTTTTAAAAGGTATCATTTTTTTTTGAGCTTCTACCGGACAACACAACGATCAATTCTGAAGTGTACTGTCATCAGCTGGACAAATTGAATGATTCACTTAAACAGAAAAGGTCAGAATTAATCAAAAGAAAAGGTCTAGTGTTCCACCAAGATAATGCGAGACCTCATACAAGTTTGTTAATTCGCCAAAAGCTTTTACAGCTTGGATGTTATATACTGCCACATCCACCATATTCTCCAGATCTGGCACCTTCTGATTATTATTTGTTCCGATCTCTACGATTTTATTTAGACGGTAAAACCTTTACTTCAAATGAGGAGGTCAAAAATCAAATTGTGTATTATTTAGTGTTCTATAGCGTGATCCCTATCTCGGCGCTATAGGAAAGTTACGCTACGACTACTTAAAAAGAAAAACTTACTCCTTGCGAAAACATCGTGGTAGGAGGACGTTTTACTATCATTGATGAGATAAATAAAAATAGATAAAACAGAATCGCCGAAGGACTTTAACGCCCTACCTAAAACTGTGGTCGAGAATAAATAAAAATCTTGTAACATAATGTAAATTCATTTTTTTTTATTAAACCTTGTATATGCAGAATTTACAAATATTGCAGCAAATTGCCATCTCTTAAAATGTGAAAGGAGTGAAAAGGTTGACTGGATAATATTCTGAATTAAACCCCCATAAATTTTATGAAGAGGAAATAAACAAATTATTTTTATATGTTTAAAAATTAAAGAGATAAATGGATCATTAACATATTTAGAATATGTTAAATGTAAACAAGCAACGAATGTTATATGTATTGTATAGCATAAATTGGCTTATGCGGAACATGGACATTACAGAATGCAGTTGTTTTCAAATAATTTGTATAACAATAACAGCGCAAGCGCAATGAAAATAAATACGGGCGATTCGGTCTGGAATAAGGGACCGCACTTGAGCAAACAATAGTGAGAAACGCGGTTGCCATTTTGCTATTTTGTAACGAAAACAATTTCATGATGCATCGCCGATTGCAGTCATAAGCCGAGAACACTGTTTACATTCTAGCATTCATCGGGCGGTGAAGTAAATGGGTCTGAAACGCAAACAGCGAGAAGTGGCAATCGCGTGAAATACGGCCACGTCGCATTCCGCGACAAAAGAATTAGTTAATTATTTTTTTAATTAACGATTTTCCATCTCGCCTATCACTTTAATGGGAGCGGAGGCGAAAATAGAAATTGAAAGGAGGAAAAAAACATGGCGGAGCAGTCAGAAGGGAAGAAAATCTGCCTCGGGGTCTCGCTGGCTTATCTGCATTTCATACCGGATGTTGTTATTCATACAGAACAAAGCTAAGCTGCTCTCACTTCCAGCCAGGGTTTAGCTTATTCTCCCCGATGGAATTCACTGCGAGGCCGATGCGCCTAGTTTTGAAACTGTGTACAACGCATTCAAAAAAATTAATACGAGCAGTGACGAACCGTTAAGAAAGCATTGTTCTGTGTTATACACGGAGATTTCCGCATACATCTATTAGGTTGTTCAGAAAGTAATTTCGTTTTTTCCCAACAAAGGACTTAATTGTATTTTCTCCAACTTCACACTTAAGTCGCATAATCTTTATGTATTTTGACAGCTGATATAGCAAGGCTTGTTTGTGAATAAGTTCGATTGATTCTACGCAATAGTTTTTGGTTGGATTTCAAATATGGAAAGTGAAAAGCAGCATTTTCGGCATATTTCAATTTTTTACTACCGAAAAGATAAAAATTCTGTTCAACCGAAAAAACAATTATCCGATGTTTATGGAGAAGAGTATTGACAGAGCGCCAGTGGCAAAACTGGTTTGCAAAATTTCGATCCGGAAATGTGAATGTTGAAGATGCACCACGTTCTGGAAGGCCAGTTGAAGCTGATGAAGACACAAATAAAGGCATTAATTGATGCAAACCGGCGAATAACAACTCGTGATATCGCTGAGATTATATTTATCGAATTAGACCGTTCATGATCATTTGAAACGCATATGTTTAATCTCAAAGCTTGATATATGGGTTCCTCATGATGTTCTTACGGAAAGAAATTTTTGCCGTCGCGTTCTCAAACGTCAAGAAAATTATATATTTTTAAAGCGCATCATCAATAGGGACAAGAAATGGGTTGTCTACAACAATGTTAAGCGCAAGAGATCATGGAATAAAAAAGATGAACCGGCTCATAGCACTTCGAAAGCGAATATTCATAAAAAAAAGGGGTTTTAAAAGGTATCGTTTTTTTTGAGATTCTACCGGACAACACAACGATCAATTCTGAAGTGTACTGTCATCAGCTGGACAAATTGAATGATTCACTTCAACAAAAAAGGTCAGAATTGATCAATAGAAAAGGTGTAGTGTTCCACCAAGATATTGGGATATCTCATACAAGTATGTTAACTCGCCAAAAGCTTTTACAGGTTGGATGGGATATACTGCCACACCCACCATATTCTCCAGATCTGGCACCTTTAGATTATTATATGTTCCGGTCTCTACGAATTATTTTAGACGGTAAAACCTTTACTTCTAATGAGTAGGTCAAAAATCACCCGTATCAGTTTTTACCAGCAAACAAACATTTTATGAGCGTGGAATCATTCTACTACCAGAAAGATGGCAAAAAGTATTGGACCAGAATAGACTATATATAATTCAATAAAATATTTATTCATTATAAGAAATCGTCTTTCATTTTCATAAAAAATACGAAATTACTTTCCGAACAACCTGATAGATAGAATTGATTTAAAATATCTCCTACATGCACAATTTTAATTACGACGGAATTATAAATTCATTATATTTGCTACATCATTTTCAAATTAAAATATATTTTTTCCATAATCTCTTCATAATGGACATTTAATTCCGGTCTGTGCGATCGTATTATGGGGGAAAATCCCATAATATATGCACACCCACATCTCACACGTGGCAGAGGCGTTTTTTAATCCTCCCGTATTTTTTTTTGTTGACGGACAATGGTCTCTCGGTGTAAATGTAGTACGGCTGGTGATTTGGAGCCAGTAAACCGTGACCCCAGTGGCGAATGTACGGAATTGATTCGGTCACGCTGTCTGGAGCGGAAATAAAGGAATTGGGCAGGCAGGATATAGGAAGGGCAAGCAATGGCGACTGCGTGTGAATGTGCGCCACTTTCCAAATCCGGCCGAGCTGGAATAAACTTTAACGGCATGGGAATGGACCAGCTGCCGCAGCCGACGGGGCGTAAACTGATAGACGTTAGAAAAATCAAGAAGTTGACCCACTTCCTGATATGTCGAGCGATTGAAAATATAGTCCAAGTTTAATAAATCGTCGTAATGATTCGACTGTAATCGCGTTATCTATGGCATTCATCCATAAAATATGAAAGATTGTCTTACAATAATATACAATTTATAGCCGTATCCCATCCTGTGTGCGAGGGTAAATTTCGATTTGGTTCAAAGCAACCACCGTCGTAATACTCCTGGCTTGAGTAATGGATTAATAAGGCGAATATGTAATTCGACAAGAAATAATGGTTACGAAGCAGATGCTACCTGCACCGAAGGCGAACGTAGTACCTGCAGGATTAGGATGTTGCACGATACAACGAGGATAAAATAAACGTCCGGAGGCTTTGTCTACAAACGATAATGGCGTAAATAAAATTCCGGGTCCGCTTCAGCAGAGCTGGAAACATTCCAGCCGGAATGTTCCGGCAAGACGCTTTATTGCACCGGGCCACCAAGGAAAAGCAGTTGGAATTAGTCATTGCTCGACCCTGCCGCGACCACTCATGGTGTTCTAATTAGGCAAAAAAGGTTTCGTTTACCAGAAGCAACGGAACTAGTAAACTTCAGACGTTAAAGATGGATTACACCGGTAAAGTTTGCAATATTGGAACGGTAATTGACAAAGACGACAGTTGGTCCGAGCAATATTCATTTCGTCTGATTGTTTACACAGGGGATGTCGGTAACAGGAGATTTGGCTCCGGGAAGCAATACCAATACATCAAATATTATAGCCGAAATTAACATTCATCGGTATTTACTCGGGAGTGTGGACACAGGGGATGATCACATTTTGCTCATGATGAATGAGCGTAAACAGGATGTACACGCATACTATGGATGTATATATATACAGTCAGTCCTCAACTTACGGGATTTTTAATTATTTTTCAAGAGGTAAAAAAATATTGCTTTGAAAATAATCTGCCATTTAATATTTTACTGTGGACAATGCACCTTCTTGTGATAATGGAAATATAATAATAATATTTCTTTCTACGAATATAACTTCTATCATTCAACCGAAGGATTAATGAGTAATACAAAAATTTAAAAATTATTACATATGAAATACATTTAGGCAAGCAGTTAGAGTTGTTCATGGACAGAACGGAAAATCGTTAATCCAATTTTGGAAAGAGTACATTTATAAAGCTGTTTAAAATATTGGTGATGCCTGGAGTGAAGTTGCAATATCATCTACCATGAGTAACGTATGGAATAAGCTCATCCCCCGATTGGTTGAGGAGAGTAGTATCAACTGAAGAAGTTGACGTAGTTATTCAAGATCTTGTTAAAATGACAAAATAATTAAATATAAATCTAGAGAAAGAGGATTTCGTTAGTTTGGTCAACAGTCTTTCAGCGAAAATGAGCAACGATGTATTGATGGAACTTGAAGACGGACGAAAAGAAGATTTTTTTCAGAAGAAGAGGAATTAATAACTTCGCATTTTAAACTGCGAAGATGGGTGAATATTTGAATATGATTCGGAATAGATTAGCTGATCTCGAAGCTCAAGACCATGATCCTGAACGATCTGTTACAAATGCACTGTATTCATTTATGAAAAAAGAAAAGGGCTAAATGACAATTAACACTGGACTTGAAGTAGTTCGTCCATAAATATTTGTTATGTGCAATATGTTCAATAAGTAATATTTTCCCGAGTCCATCCTTTAAAACTAAACATATATTTTGTATAAAATGTTAAATTTTGTTTTACTTGACCTTCGCGATTTTTCGACTCGTAATTTGAGGACTTACTGTATATATATATATATTTATATAACAGTTTTTATTTCTTAAATAATTTAAATCCGCATAGGTTCGATTCTTTATTTTTCAGGCTGAGAGATTGGCGTTAATTATGTAATCCAGATTCGAATGAGGCATTCGAAAAGCTAGACATCAATTGGCGGTATCGATTCATCGGTCAGATTCAATTAGTATCGCAACTATTGAATCGCAGTTCCGCGCATGATAATACCGGCTGATTCCGCGATTCGCGGAAATGCAGAAACTGTGTCAAAAGCGGCGCACTCATCAAAGCGACTTTAGAGATCGGATCACTCAGTAATGAGTGCCGCTTGTTCCACAGTCAAAGGGATGCAGCTGGAGTGATTTCGTTTCAAACGATGCGCTGTGGGACAGCCAGCGGTCGTCAACAGGCCGACATCTGCATGCGCATGATGAAAGAGGAACTCGTCAATTGCGTTATCCTTTCTCGAAATTAGACCGATCGAAATTTCAATTGACCAGTGGGAAGAAAAGAAAATTGACGGCGATAAAGAATAAATACAAAATTACAGGATGTACGAAATAAAAAATAAATACTCTATTTATTTTTAATATATTAATAATATTTTATAAGAATTATGCGCTCATGATTTTGAACAAAAATTCAAAATGATGGATCATTTAATATCTCCGTTCGAGACGGATGGATAATCCAATAAATCCAGTTGACAATCACTGGTTATGAGATATTATGAGGATTAATCAACGGAAGAGACAGTCATAGATGCGTTTATCATTTGATATCAGATTGGATGTAATACGATATAAAATAAATTTATATAATTTAACTTTTATTACATATATACGCTTCTCAAATGCTTAGTACATTTACTTAGATTGGAATAAAAATAAAGCAATGATGAGCAGAAGAAATAAAAATATAAAAAAATATCCGAAGAACTCTGAGATATAAATTACGCGGTTTTTGTAAGCTCAATCGAGGGATTAAGATGGCGGAGTTAATGACTTTCTAAAGGCCATCTTTGCGGTCACCTCGTGTTACAGTAACATAATACGTACAACTTGAAGTGTCATAAACGAAGAAATTGCCATGTGAAAAATGTAGAAAGAGTTAAAAAAAATATAGCGGTGATTTTTTTTTAAATAGTACAAGAATAAGAAGCAAACGCACGTTAACAAGTCAGGTTGTCGACGAGCTGCCGGCATAAATTATAATTAATACAGGTCCAAAATGTCAGGCTTTTTGGAACTTAGTGCTTAAATATATAACATTCTGCTCGCGTACATGGCGTATGCGAAATTACCGACGCACATTGACAGCTTGAAAAATATGTTGACGCGGGATGGGTGAATTAGGGGAATACGGAGAAAAACTGCTAAATCATTGAAAATATTTTATTTAGTTACCGTATTTGAATATATATTTATACAATATATATTATTGTTAAGCGGTAACCGAGCAGCAATATTAACGCCGGTAATAAAATACGTTTCTCGCCCTCGTTTTTATGATTTAACGAAGTGTAAGTAGAATAAACAAGTTCACGGGGGTTTGGGACCTCTGGGGCTCACCCCTATGACCCTTTTCGCAGACGATTTTCGACCGCCCACACCTGACCACATGAAATGAGTTTGATGAAAAATAAACTGGAAAAATGTGTAACTGGGATGATGAGGGTCCGTGAAAGGACACGTGAATGAATAATTAATGAAAAATGTGAAGAATGATATTACGCAGTACCGTTGGCATGTTTAAAATTTTGAATGAATGCAAAAAAAACGACGATATATATATATTTTACATAAGAAAATATGAGTGTTGTTATACATATTCAGCGGTGTCGTGTATTTAATAATCCGAGATGTACATTGCTTTCATTTGGTTTGAGAGCAAAGAGCGGAAAACATCACGATGGTCTGGGAAAGTTCAATAACGTTTATTGAAAAGTTTCCGAATGATGTTCGCTCCATCGGAAAACATGAAAAATAAATGTATGCATCCGAAGCATAAATCCAAAATAAGAATTTACATACATATGCATCATAATAGAAGATAAATAATAATTTAAAATAATGCCGCAGTGTTGTTTTTTGATAAAATCACGCCATACGATTTTTGCATAGACTTGACACGTTTCCGCACGAGTCCATTAAAATGAAATATGCACGTCGAGACATAATTTGAGCATCCGATGGCGTCTACCGCTCGAGGATATTTCAAGATGCCGGTTCAAGGATATATCAACACGGCAAGGATGACAAAATAAACCTACACAGAGTACCGTTGTCACATTGCCAACGGGCGTCTGAAAACGGATAGTGTCTATCCGACGGGCATGGAGATGTCAAAACTTCGCATCGCAACCGACGCAGGCGTCTAAATTCGATATGAATAAAACGGAATCCGAGGCGTGTAAGCACTTAAACCGATGATGCATCACATCGAAGATGATGGCAAAAACAATGGCTAATTGTGGCCGAGGTGCGGAGACAGCATAATTCCGACGTTTCATTGTATGCATAGCTTTGCATCGGAGACAATAGATGACGGCCTGGAGCCACATTGATACATGGGATAGACAATGATGCTAATTAGGCGCCGAGATCGTATCCAGGAATGTATCGAGAAGATTCGAAACGCGCCGAATTGGCATAGTTATTGCGGTAGACGATCGCTGAATCTTTTCGGCGAGGCGGAATTCAATACGATCGCATATAAACGATATAATGCACGTACGGGCAGAACGTGTGTGTGGATAGATATAGATTGTGACATATGCAAATGAACCACGGTCTAAGGATGAATAATATCCAGGGGAATATATCTTCGCTGCGTTGGGAATCGGGTAACATACGACTGCATAGAAATATTAATTAAAATATAACAAAGTTAACGAAATAAATTGCCGACCGGAATTTATGTAAAATGTATTTTGATATAAGCGACGATGTGTGCAGCTTGGCACAAAGCTTGACCATGTTCTTCGATTCTACACGGTAATTTAATAATGGACCGGGTAGTGTCGTTATTATGTTATACATATAGGTATTTCGGTCAAAGGCTCGATAATACAAATAGTTTTATCGCAAAATAATAGATAATACGGCTTATAATATATTGGGCTGTTTGAAAAGTCATTTCGTTTTTTCCCAACAGAGGATTTAATTGTATTTTTTCACAGCCAAACTTCACACTTAAGCCGCATAATCAGTATATATTTTGACAGCTGATATAGAAGGGCTTGCTTGTGAAAAAGTACGATTGATTCTACGCAGCAGTTTTTGGTTAGATTTCAAATATGAAAAGTGAAAAGCATCATTTTCGGCATATTTTACTTTTTGACTATCGAAAAGGTGAAAATGGACTTCAAGTAAAAAAAAAATTATCCGATGTGGATGGAGAAGATGTATTGACAGAACGCCAGTGTCAAAACTGGTTTGCAAAATTTTGATCCTGAAATTTTTATGTCGAAGCTGTTCTGGAAGGCCGGCCAGGTGAAACTAATGAAGACACAATAAAGGCATTAATTGATGCAAACCGGCGAATAACAACTCGTGAGATCGCTGAGATTATATTTATCGAATTCGACCTTCATGATCATTTGAAACGCATAGGTTTAATCTCAAAGCTTGACATATGGGTTCCTTGTGTTCTTACGGAAAGAAATTTGTGACGTCGCGTTGACGTCTGTGATTTGCTTCTCAAACGTCAAGAAAATGATCCATTATTTAAGCGCATCATCACCGGGGACAAGAAATAGGTTGTCTACAACAATGTTAAACGCAAGAGATCATGGAGTAAAAAAGATGAACCGGTTCAAAGCACTTCGAAAGCGAATATTCATCAAAAAAGGGGTTTTAAAAGGTATCGTTTTTTTGAGCTTCTACCGGACAACACAACGATCAATTCTGAAGTATACTGTCAACAACTGGACAAATTAAATAATTGACTTGACAGAAAAGGCCAGAATTGATCAATAGAAAAAGTGTAGTGTTTCTCCAAGATAATGCGAGACCTCATACAAGTTTGTTAACTCGCCAAAACCTTTTACAGCTTGGATGGGTTATGCTGCCACACCCACCATATTCTCCGGATCTGGCACCTTCTGATTATTATTTGTTCCGGTCTCTACAAATTGTTAGACGGTAAAACCTTTACTTCAAATGAGGAGGTAAAAAATCAACTGGATCAGTTTTTTCCCAGCAAAGAACAAAAATTTTATGATCGTGAAATCATGCTACTGCCAGAAAATGGCAAAAGGTATTGGATCAGAATGGACAATATATAATTCAATAAAATATTTATTTACTATAAGAAAATTGTCTTTCATTTTCATAAAAAAAACGAAATTATTTTCTGAACAACCTGATATAATAACTAGAAAGGAAAGTGAATTCGTAAGGTTATGAATTTAATATTTAACATTGTAAATTGTAAAGGTATTGTGGAAATAAGCATAATCGCCTACGATGATCTTCGTATTCAATCTCTACATTATTTCCAAGGAATATGATTATGTACATTGTCTGGTCGGATTTGCAAAATTGATAGCGCTATTAGATTGTATGGTAAATATAGACACTATTCTTATATTATTTATGAAGTAGATTAGAAATTATTTGATGGTAACGTAGAGCCTTCGAAACCACTGCGTGGGATAGGTCAAGCGGTGTATATATCGTTGTTTATTTAACTAGCGGGAGACATCTCAGGAGTCGGGAGGTTTAAATATGACGAGTTTCAATAATTTCATATGATTAATTAAGTTATACGTTTTGTCAAAAAAATGCAAATCATCCACATATTCGCGGAGTGGGCGAGTTTGCGTCAAATTAGCATAACACAGCTGTCTGTCTCCGGAGCATTTTGCATTACCCGCCGGAATCGGACGAAGGGGATGGAGCTGAGCATGATGCGAGCGGGTGGTGCATGTCGCCAGGTATGGATGACACAGGGAATTGGTAGGATGACATATCTACCGGCGCTATGTCGTGCATATCCGCATGTCTGATGCATTTGCATGCGAATAAAATAAACATCAATGCGAATTTTTGTGATTCACGAACACCCATTTTTTAAATGATCAAGTACACCTGATCCTCGTTTAACACGATACTAAACGTATTGATTTTACATAGGTTTTGAAAAAAAAAACATTAAATAAAAATAATATTCGGACATTTTTCTAGTAGTATCTCGGCAATAAGTGGTGTAATATAATAATATATTAGTTGATATAGATATAATTGAGATATTAACAGAGGCTTAAGCTTAGAAAAAGTCTTCTCTTCAGAATTTTGAATAAATTGTTTCTACATCTGTGGAAGAAATAATCGACTTAAATTGCAGAATAATTTGTGGCCAGAGGTAGTCACTGGAATAAATATGGTAGCTGCGATAGACGATGAAAATCAAAGGATAATTGACATTGCTCGCAGTGTTGGCGGAGAAGGATTGGATGATCTGAATATTCGAGATATCGATAAGAAATTTTGGAGGAATAACCTTTTAGCACTCTCAAGGACAACTGAAAAATATATGTGAATAGACAGTAATAATCGATCAAATTCATGAAAACACCCCTAAGATTATTATTATTAGAACACGATTATTATAATACGTGTATTATATTTAAACTATTATTGTTTAAAAATTGAGTAAGAGGACAAGTTCTAACTTGCACACAAAGTTCTCGGCGTGTTAAACGCAAACCTGTCTGCCGAAAAGTACGTCAAATGACGTCGTGTCCCACGCTATATAAAGAAATGACCGCAATTGACGAAGTGTCCGCGTATATGTTAACGAAGAAGCGCTAGCCGAAATGTTAGAATAACGTACCATGATTAATGATTCCGAAAGCGATTGCCGCAAACATTTATATGTTTCACTTTAACACAATAAAGAAATGTTTGAGATTTACTAATAAATTAGAATTAATCAGATAATCAAAGAAAACGATTAATAAAAATTCAAAAATATATTACAAAAGTGCTGAGCACCCTATAATGAAATATAAATATTTATATGCTTAAAATATAAGTAAAAATCTTTTATTAAGCAGTTTTTAAAAATGAAATAATAACACCATATCAAATAATCTTGAGTCAGATTGTGAGATTGACGATGAATATTTGATATTTATTATTAACTGTATTATTGTTAGAAGCGCTCTTGAGTATAAAAAATACTGCGGTGCAGAAGAAAATGGGAAACCACTTCATTTCCCATGAAAACCATGTCCATGGCCCTCCAAAAGGGGAATCATTGTAAATGGTCACGTTACTCAGACATTTTAAAACGCACAATGTAATTTTGTATGAAATTCGAACCTCGTATAACATGGATTTACATTACACGATGTTTTCGTGGAAGCATATAACCGTGTTATACGAGAGTCAGATATTCAGAAAAATGTGATTTTCTAAGAGAATAGTAAATTTTGAAAGATTTTATCATAAAGAGTGTTCTTGAACGAAGACTATTAGCAAAAATATTAAAACTTTCCACGTAGATTAGGGGAGAGAAAAAGCATTATTAAGTTTGATCAGATTTGATCTCATCAACAAACGATGTCCGACGCGGTTCGATTATATTGAAGTACCCATTTTGTAAGAGGCTTCTTGGGATACTCTCTCCGAATACAGTTTTTAGCTTTATCAGGTCTTTGGATTTAAAATGAATTTTATTTTTTTATTTTTTTTGTTGCGTCCGTCTTAAGATTCATGGCAGTGCTTATTTTGAATGCCGCAAGGATACTTTACTCACTTTATATGTCATAATTAATTTTATAAATACACACGAAACTGTTACATAACATTGCAATTACGATTAAATTGCCCGTGTAAAGGTTGCAGTAGCCTGGATATTTCCAACACACATCCCTTCCACATTATTATTCGACGTGCACGTTTTCACTCACAAAAAAATACTTCTCCCTAAAAATTTCTGTACCGATACGCTCTGCTTTATACTCCAGATATTTTCTATTATACCCAGATTTTTTTCTACTCGCTCGCGTGTACATATATTTTCATCTTATTTGCGCTTATTTACGGCGTGCTCCCGGCGAAAAAAAAAATCGCAGAAAAATATCCTCCCGAGGCCGGCGCGTATTATATATCGTCCACTTTGGGATTTTCGTTGGTCCTGCCAAATATAAACTGTTATCGGCCACTCCTGGCACTATCACCTTCCGCATCCCGGGGGGAGGACGGAATGCGAAGCAACTATAGCCCCGCGCCCCTTTCCCTCGTCAACTCTGCGTCGGTCTGTTGCGCTGTCAATTCTCGAAACCCCCAAATAATTAGTTGCGATCTACTTCTGAGAATTAATTATCATGCGGATCTCTTTCGGCCGCCTCCGTCGTTCGCCGATATTAAATAAGCCCTCAATCTTCTTGTTAATAATAATAATAGTAAACAGTATCAGCTGGAAAGGCGAAAAGTTATTTTTGACCGTGCCGGAATTTAGGAGCTTTGTATATGTACATACATATCTTCTCCAAATATCCTGGAGAACTCCGATAAACATCTATATATATATACGAAAGCTATGTATAGTTTATTGGTAACTATGGAAAGTTTTTATATTAAAGGATCGAACTAATATTCAAAGTCCACATACTTTACGTATTACATATTTTTCATTTTAAATTTGTAGGGATTTGCATCAACAAAATTAATTTTACGAAAATCCAGTAAATAAGAATATAATACATAAGTAGTCAGTGTCGATTCTCAATAATAACGGCATTGATGATTTTATAAATTTTAAGCATAAATTATTTAGTTTATGTTATATTTTTGAAAGCTCGACCATAATTTGTTTCGAAACAAAAATATTATTTTTCAATTTATTGCTGACAATAGGATAAATACAGAGAGTAAGATAAATACAGACAGTATAATATATAGCGATTTGAATTGATTTACTGTACTGATCTATGATAATATCTAAAATTACATTAGCTTCAGCCACAATTAAATGTATGGTTAACTTTGAGGTTGCATTTGAACAATGTTTGAGTTTAACATGACATTTAATAAAACAATCATTCGCACAAACGACAAAAGGAAAAATAATAAAAAAACAAATAAATTATGCCAAAGGCTTCAGTTTTTGCTCAAATCAGTGATGAAATTAAAATATGGCCTCGGACACCAAAGGTCTTTGAAGGTACGTCACCTCATTTAGCAACACGCCTGATATTACGATTTTTTTAAAGAAAATACAAACAAATTATACTACCCGGACGTTTATATATTATTAGGGGCGACTATGCGAGCAGTGTTACTACGCGCGATGTATTGCAAGAGCGCTGTCTGCTTGTCAGCGCTACCAGTTTTGGGTTTTGGATGGATGCGGGTCGGCAGAGGAGTGCAGGGGCGAGTCTCGTCGCTAAACGCCGTGTCGCGCTGCGACTCGGTGCAGTCAAACTGACTCATTGTAACGCAGTCATACTCGCAGCTTCTTTAAACCACGTGCCACTTGTTACTTATTTTATTACTTAGTGTTTTTACTTCACTTTATTTTTATACATCAAATAAAATGTGAGCGAAATACATTTTTTTAATTTTTAATATTATTCAAACACCCCCAAATATTTTACCCACGAGCCGCCGTATTATTAAAGTAAAAACAAACACCATCACAACAATCTCTGAAAAATCGTAGGAGTTACCAATGGCTAATGTAAATAGCACAAATGATAAAAATACTCCAGAATAATTGTAATACATATTTTGTGTATAATTATTTACTTATATGAAGCTAAAAATTAGCAAACAGAAATTTAAACAATTATTTTTTTATGTCAAATATTTATATTTGACGTTTTGAAAACGCAATACCATCGTAAGTCCAGACTGTAATAGAATTCTTCAGCAGAAATGAGATGGTGAAAAATTGCTTATAATAAATTTATCGAGGATCTCTCTCGTTAAAAAAAATCGTCATAAGTAATTTTGGTGCAAATTATGTATGTAGCTGCAGGGTAATTCCACAACCCTAATCGCGGACGGCGTCATAGCAGCGACAGGGTCAGATGATCGTAAACGGGAGATTTCATTAAGATAAAAACAGTTTCTAGTCGGGCAGTATCCTGAGGTCATATTCCACAGGAATAGTTTTACGGTGTTATTTGGCGGTAAAATGTATCGTCGTAAACGGCGGTGACTTATGGACCGCGATTGACGACGAAATTCACTCCGCAGAGCGAGGCCCATCCAAAAAAGTGTGAGATATGTGAAGCAGAACGATATTTGGTACGCGGCAGGCCAAACAAAACGTAAATAATCACAATAAAGTTGAGTTCCCGGAAATGTGATTTATAATGCAGATAAATGCCGCTCCTGAAGTTGATGTAAAGGCAATGACATTTTAAAAATGATGAATATTTAGAACTACATGTACATATTTCTTGTGTAATCGCGATATGTCAATTGCAGGCGGAGTAACCTTATCTAGGCTATGGCTGCGCAGAATACGGCCACATCCGAATGGTTGTTCGACAAACAAGAAAAAGCGCACATGAAATAAAAGTAAAAAAAAGAAATAACGCGGAAATATGAATAAAAAAGTCTATTTGCCTACGGTACACTTCCGTTACGAATCGTGTCGTTCAATATGTCGGAAAATGACAATAATAAAATATTTTATTTACTAGGCGGGATTGGAAGAAACAAAAGGGACGCAACGCTTTCGCATAAATTGATTTACGCATGGAGAATAAAATAGGAAAATAATATATATAAAACCCGCGATCGATGCCATTAGTTCAACGCGTAAAATTACAGAAATACACATCTCACCATTCGAGATCATCAAGTTTGGCTTTTGTAATCCCGTAAATAAAAAGCAGTACCCCATAACAACACCAATATTGATTCTTTATAGGTGTCATAACAGTTAAGACCGACGAATAGGTGTTGTTAAGATGGGGGCGCGGCCAATAAAGGGCACCTTGCCCTTTTAACTGCAGTATCGTAAAAAAAATCAACACGAAAACAAGATAATACTGAATAACGGCCATCTTAAAACTGTACAGTGGACCATTAACCGGTGCAAATGTGTAATGCATGGCAGATGAAAAATTGGCCGTAAAAATATAATTGACGTTTTAAGATGGCCGACGTATTCCCAGATGGCATCTTAAATCGCATCAAGATCGAGGATGTTTATTTATGCGGTGTTAAATTGAGTTGTAAAAATAATAATTAATGTCAAGTTTATAATGTTTAAAACTCACCCCGAGACATTCGTCGAGTTTTCTCTTCCAAAGATCGCTGCGGTCAATGAGGGCATTCCATTTGTCGCTCAGCTTGTTGACTTCTCTTCTGATCGCTCGCGTCAATTCGCGCGCTTGTTCTTCCGCACTTCGGTATCCGCGAGAATCGCCATCTACTTCTCGTCCCGCTGTTGGAAAAATAAATAGAGGTAAAAAATATTGCTTTGAAAATAATCCACCATTTAAGATTTTGCTGTTAATTGACAATGTTCGGGAAATCCGCTCTGTGATAATGAAAATATAAAAATAATATCTCTTCCTCCGAATACCACTTCAATTATTCAACCGATGGATCGATGCGTAATACATACATTTAAAAAGTATTACCTAGGAAATACATTTTGACAAACAGTTAGAGCTGTTGATGAACGGAACGGAAAATTTTTAAACCAATTTTGGAAAGAGTACAACATTTATAAAGGTGTTCAAAATATTGGTGATTCCTGAAGTGAAGTTACAATATAATTTACCACGAGTAACGTATGGAATAAGCTCATCCCCCGATTGGTTGAGGAGAGTAGTTCCAACTGAAGAAGTTGACGTAGCTATTCAAGATCTTGTTGAAAGGAATAAAGAACTAAAATTAAATCTAGAGGACGAGGATTTCGTTAGTAAGGTTAATAGTCATTCAGCGAAAATGAACAATGATGTATTGATCGAATTTGAGGACGGGCGAAAAGAAGATTTTTTTTAGAAGGAGAGGAATAAATCGAATATCCCAAGCAATTTGAAACAAAGAAAAGTTGAGTAAATATTTAAATATGATCTGGGATGGATTAGCTGGTCTCGAAGCTCAAGATCCTGATCCTGAACGATCTGCGAAAGTTAGAAAGTTAGTGCATGCTACACTTACATTTATGAAGAAAAGAAAAGGGCTAAAAGACAATTAACACTGGATTATGTTATGTGCAATATGTACAATAAATAATATTTTCTTGAGTGTATATATATAGATCAATTTTACTTTCCCTTATATTTTAAAACTAAAACATATTTTTTATCAAAAATGGCCAATTTTTATGCTTTCCTCGACTTACACAATTAATCGCGTAATTCGAGAACTTGCTGTATATATATATGTATTAATATATATATATATAGACCGATAACTTTGGATGGCGATTGACATCTGGAATGAAGGATTGGAGCTCGAATTGTGTTTTGGAAAGGTCGGATCGATGGCGTCGGTTGTTTTAGACAACTTCCGGACAAAGTTTCCATGACGAAAGGTAAATTTGTGGCATTGCAAGAATGTGTCAAGATCACGTTGTACCAAGTCAAAATTAACTAATAGATTGAACGCTGCTAATGTTGCGGATTATTATTATTAACAGCATCCACGTATTTAATAAAATTCATACGTAACGGCTGAGAAAATTTCCACGGTTCTACGGCCGATGACCATTTCCAATGTAATAAAATAACGTCGATACAAAAAAGTAAATACATAAATTTTATACTTTCACTAATAAAAGTTGAAAGTAAAAATGACGAAGAAATAAAATATTTATATTGAAACCAATCCTTCGAATTCCAGGAACGGCAATTTTACAGCGACGCGATTAATGGAAAACGGTCTCTGCGTCGACGTATCATAAGTCTGAAAGCGGCATGGAAAAAATAATACGACATACAATATAGACGGGCGATTATAATAAAATGCGATATGTGACGACGTTCATTTTTAACAGTGTCAGCGTCTGCATCGATACTGGGTTTTGCACACACCCGAGGAGTAATGGCGCTCCGCCTTATATCGCAGAGCGCATAAAGATGTGCAGTGCGAGGGGCGCAGAGGGGGATCGGCATAGTGAAACAGGGTTGCCAACTACAATAACGCCGGAGATAAACAGTGCGGACACAATGTTGTCGCGGCCGGGGCGGGTCCTCCGCAGGGTTGCTTGTTTGTTCGCCGTTCAAGTTCACGGTAAATATTTGTCTTGAATTAAGTTCACAATACAAACAAAACTAGGGAATATTTGGTTAATTTATTCATTGACTTGGTAATTGTCAATTACGCTGTTTGGCCCGGCTTAGATAATTAAAAATTTATTTGTGAAAATTCGGGGCATCCGGCAATTTCCGGATTTACACTTTATAATCGAAATATTAGGCATATATAATAAAATACCACTTCCAATCTGCGTTATGTACATTGGAATGATTTACTGCAGTGCAAATAAGAATATTTGTACCTTGCATATTGAAGATATTTTCACCGAAATAAATAAAAACAAATTAGTTATAAGCACTAATGAAAATATTTTATGATGGATTTGAATTTATCATTATTTTTCACCGTGTCTGGTACCGATCGTAATTGAATACTTTCAAAATAATCCAACAAATTTAAGTTTTAAATTGCAGATAGCAGGTATTAACATAACCGTGATGCAATTTAATTTAGAAAATCCAATTTATTCAGATGGAAAGGTATATCAATCAAAATTTTCTATTGAAATGCCACAATTTATTGAAATAATATTTAGGTGTGCATTCAACTCTTTTATTATACGGTTTTGAAATAACACTGTCCACTAAAACGAGCAAATAGTATATTTTATACGAATTATTGTTTTAACCCTTTCCACTCTAAACATTTTTGGTCCGTTCTACTCTCATTAGTTTTATTTTATGAATATATAAAAAAAGATTTTTATTGATAAAATGAATAAGAAACATCTATAGGGTTTGACCTGATATCCTATTCAATAAAATCTTTTTTTTTTATTAAATAAATAGAAAAAAAACCGATAAGGAACCGATCTATAATTTGTATGCGCTGTGAATCACATATTTTACAATGTTTTAGTGAGAAATTTTAAGCAGACAAATCGGGCCAGACGTATTGGCCCAAATGATTTTTTAGTAAACAATTTCAATCAAGTTTTTTTTAATTAAAAAAAGTCTTTATTTATTCAAATATCAGATCAAAACCTATAGACGTATCTTATTAATTTTATCAATGAATATCTCTTAAAATATAATAAGAGTAAGTTATATAACGACTAAAAGTGGACAAAGTGGAAAGGGTTAAGATGGTAAAGAAAGAATATTTTTTTGTAGGGCATCCCTGTTATTTAGCGAGTCTCATTCACAAGAACGCACGATCAAAACATCAATTAAACCCATTGTACCGGATACAGGTGTGAAGACGAAAAGTTGGAACGTATCCGAGTTGGCACAGAGGCTGAGGAGAGCAAATTCCAATACGGCAAAGTAAGACGAGGCGGTGCCGGTGGGGGTACCCCGGGACCCCACGGGGTTGGGCCGATGGGACTCAGATTGTCTACGGGATTTAATTGCGGCGCAGACAAGTTAATCAAGGCGCGGCGGCTCAGTTCACGCCCGTGGAGAAACGCAATCAACGATCACTACAGTTGAGAGCCCCTGGGATAAGGTGCCACCCAAGAAAACCAGGAGTGCTTTTTGCATTGCACACAACAAATTGTCATCCCGGCAACTTGCGAATATGGAAAATGAATTGTAGATGCTCGCGCAATTACGGAATGAATAAATTAGGGCGCTGTCAAATTAGCGCCCAAGATAACAAAAACCTATTAAATGTTTATGGCTAATTATATTTTTTTGTACCTCCATGTATTCGGTAAAATTTTCCGGATAAAATACGTTGCATACCTTGCATTTAGCTAGTATGGAATTTTGGCGAGCATGCAATCGGATTACAAGAATTTGTTTCAGCTTTCAGAGCCGAGTCGAGATTTGCCGGGAACTATTTCTTGAATGTTATAATTGAAATATGTACAAAGGCACACGGCTTTATTCGATACGACACGTAATGAAATTTAACCCTTAGCGGCCCCCGCAATAGAATTAAGTCGCTTCGCCAACGAACTTTCCTTTCGGGAACGCACCGACTGCGGAGAAGTTCATCTCCATTAATTTCAGCACATTATCTCGCAGTTTGCCAACTCATCATTCCATATTTTCCATCCCGGCTACCGGGAAACTCATCTCGTCATTGCCGCTTAAAAATAATGTGCTCGGAATGGCGGCCGGGAGAGGAAAAATATTTTTTACTAAATCATCGCACGAGTGTGTATGCGAAAAACGAAACGAAGAAAAATAGTTGGTGCGAAGTTTATGAAATTATGTTTCAACGCTCCGAGATAAATTATTACAGCATCGTATCGCAGTATAAGGAGAAAGAGAAAGAAAAATATGGGAAATTGCCGTTGATGGTTCAAGCAAATTGTCTTGCAATTGTTTCTAATGCTTGACATTAGAAAGGATTTATTGATATTGCATACATATTTATGAACACAATTATGGGAGTACAATGCACAATATGAATAGCGAAAGTAAATTTATATGCATAAATGAACATCAAACGTCATAGAAATTGAATAATAAAAACATTTGTATTTATTTATAATGAAAATTGATATCTTTGGGGTTTAGTTTCCACAGTCTTTGGGTTTATCCGGCCCTGAGTGCTTCGAGGTATATTTTTATTTATTATTTTTGAAGCACCTTGCACTTTTCGTATAATTATGTGTTTCGTACACACCCCTTGTAATACAGGCAGCAACATTATCTGTAATTATATAATTATCCTCTTGCCATTAGTACCTTTGTACATTAATTACAATAAATCATTTATTTTAAGTTAGGTAAAGCGAAAATAAATGGCAATTTTTATTGCAAGAAAGCGTTTATTTATACAAAAACTGTATAATATTATTCTGTTGTTTTTTTAAATCCTCCGCAGAATAGGCAATTTTTTAATACCTCTTTCGTTAAATTATGGCTGGTTTTTTTTTTTATTAAAATACGAATCCGAGTGATTTTGGAATTGTTCAACATTTGTATTTCTTTTTATCTCAAAACGAATTTTCCATCGACTTAAAAAGATGATATAGTCAAAAGTGCAACATTAGGTGAATATGTTGGATATTGCAGAACTTCCAAAACTAGTTCTCTTATATTTTCATTATCATTCTGGAATTAATTTTTGATCCTTTCTTAAAACTGAACGTTTTTTTAAGAAGTAACCCATTTAATCTTAATCATTAAATGATCCTTAATTGTTGATTATGGACAAACGATGCGTTGTTGCAATTCTTTGGTTGTTTTATACGGATCGGTCCTTCCTACTGAGTATAAAGTATCATCATCGATTAAAAGATGTCTTTCTTTCTGATTTAGGTTGGTTTATTTAATCACTTTTGAATTTTTAAAATCATCTATAGCACAGTCAATGATTTAATGTCTCTGCGGATGGTGGATACACTTAATCTCATTCCTTTACCAAATAAAAACAGCATAAAATACCATAAATGTATCTCTCCAATCTATGACTAGAAAGATCAAAGTAACGCAACAAAAAAATGGCATTTCTTTTCGCATTACCTAATATCATATTCAAGTCATACACTAAAAGTAGATAGTTTTGATTTTAATTTTTATAAATTGTGTAAAAAATTTGATTAAACGTCATTTTTGGTGAATTTAACAGTGTAAAAAAAATAAGGCGCGCCCGTGGCGAAGGTTTGCAAAAAATGAAAAATTTCACCAAGGCATAATCGTGGACATACATTACGTAGTACATAGGTAATGTAAATTTTTTTTCATCCGGTGAAAGTAATGAGGAAAGATATGCGCATGGTAATGGAAGTTTTGTGGGGCCCAGGGAGGACACTCCGCCATGCAAACAAGATTAATTAAGGGCTCGCACCCCGCGCCGGCTCTAATTGTACCGCGCTATGCGGACACACGAATCCGCACTTGGCGACCACTGTAAACGTTCGACACCCACTGCCGCAACCTCACGCCCACCGCATCATATTATTTTACGATATTTCTTTAAAAAAAAAAAACCAGTCTCCTCCGACTGACGAAGCAGTCAATATAATACGAATAAATCCTTTTCAATTCAAATTAATCGTCCAAATAGAGCATCTTAAAACTTTCAGCGGGCCGTATCTGACCAGAGGAAGATATATTGGACAAAAGCTGTCAACCGCAGAGCAGAACCTCAACTTCTGCAGACCTCCCCCCGCTGTAACGTTGCCAAATTGATACGCAAGATTGAGTTACGGCAACGATTAAAAGAAAAATATAGCAATTTTGCATCTATTAAACAGCATACGATAACTTAAACCGAGCCGAGGATAATCTGGATAAAAAGTTTAAATGTACGAAGGCGTTTTCACGTCACGCGCCCAACTTTGTTCGTTCACCGAATATGAGTTATAAGAAATGGTGCAAATTTGAAAATATTACCGAATTACGCGATAAGTGAGATTTATTATTATGTGCCCAGGAACAAAGATTTTCATTTGCACTTGTCTCTTCTTTAATTACACATGTCTCGGCAATTCATTAACAAGCGCGCTCGCGGCGCCGAAAAACAAGATTACTACAATAGGGAAGAATTAATGGAATCATTCTAACAGACGTACGGTGTCTAACGTATTGAATAATTTACGCACTAAATAATAGGATCCTGATTTCTTTAATACATGTGAATATGTGAGATGAGATAAAAACGTGCGGATGGAAAATATCTTGCGTACGATGTTTTATTTTTAATAAGGATTTCCTTTGTTCAGTACAGAAGGAAAAGCGGAAGGGAGGAGCATCCCTCTGCAAGGGGACAGAAAAAGTTCTATGGCGGTTTTTTTTTGTTTACCGTGGGATGCATCCCTTTTTCACTGGTCCAAGCGAAAGGCATCGAATAATTTGTTAACGAAATAAGGCTACAAGGAAAGAGGCTTTACTACTACTACGGCTGCCAAAGCTACTGTAGTACTCTAGCTAGCCAACTTCTAAAGAGGAAAATTCATTTAAAACTTTGGCGAAAAAATGCGAAGAGAATTTCCATTCGGCAATTATATTCGAGCGATTTCTAAAGATTTTTCCATCCTATTAAAAACTTTGCATAATTACAATGGATACAAACACGCGTCGTAATATTTTTATTTAATAAAAATGCGTATTAGACCGGGAACGAAATCCAAATGAGTTATTGATGACATAAATGTGACCATCGGGGATTTCGATCGCAGATAGAAACTAGCTAATGCCCCATCGCGAGATCCGACCCTTAAAAGTCTTTTTTCAAGACAAAACTCAAAACTAGACACGGAGAAAAAAATAAATAACGATGTTTGCCTTGAAGGGTCCTTTTTTCTCAGCTGACGTGTGGATACATCTTTCGACAAAGGGAATAGAAGGAGGAGAGAGCAAATCTACTCTATCTGCCGGCGAACACAATAAAAACACTAGCAGAGACGGATGAGAAAACGTTTTTCCAATTTGACCATCACGTCCCGGTGAGGGGGGGCGTCATATTTTGGAGACGACTACAAAACGCCGAAAAAAAAAATCCATTAATCCTCTAATTTTTTTTTATTTAAAAAACGGAAGCAATTTATCATCATAAATACGGAGAGATGATTTTTGTACGCGTTAATAAAAATTTATATAAAAAGGTCAAAACATTGTGATTTTAAAGAAGTGAAGAATATTTTACAACAATATAACGTTGACACAGTGACATGGCAAGCCAGTAAATTAATTAAAAACAATTTTGGCGTCTATTGTTGGGCTCGGTAGAGCAAATTTATAATTTAATTAGTCCTGCAAATTAAATAAAGTCCGGATGAGATTGTGTCCCCTTGGTCTTGATTTGCACCGGATGTTTGTCCGCCCGATCAATCAGACCTAAATCGCTTATTGAGGGACGCACATGTGCGAAAGTGTACCGCGGCCGCGTAGCAGGAAGGATTACCAGGATCTACGGCCAATTAATTGTGATGGACGTATACTGGAATCGGTCAAGCGGGCTTTGCAACGTCCGCATATGGGCTTCGAGTGATTAGTGGCAGAAGGTCAGGATGGAAAAAATAAGGGAAACGATGGAAATGAAAATAAGGAACGTGGGGCCTCTTAATCTCTCTGTCGCATGAGATTTTAAAACTCAATATTGCACAAATAATGTTCATTGCAACGTTTTAAATATTTTTTATGAGTTGGAATAGTTATGAGCGCTGCCATCTGTGATGCAATGGCATAAGTATTAGAGAAGTTTTAGTTCATCGATCGTACCATAGGAGGCATGCGCAAGCGCAGCTTCAAACCATTACATATGTATTATTTTTTAAATAAAATATTTTATCATTCAAAGGACATCGAACAAAAAAAAGAATGCAATTACTATGCAATATAATTAGGATAATGATATATAAAAATACAATATAGATCCAAAAATATGACATTAGGATAAGGAAATATACGATTTCATTTCTAATACAATAATAATATATAAATATCCATTTTTGATTTAATAAATTAATTTTGAGATCCTCAATTGAATACATTTTTGTCGTTCCCTGGGGAAATATAGATATGATTCACCAAGCTGGAAAATTATAAGAAATTAAATGAATTATATGAAATATCAGTTGATACGTTTTGTCAAAATATTACGCAAATAATTACATAATACATTAATGCAGAAATCCAATTTCTTTGAGAAACTACTCATATGTGCTGGTTCGTTGGTCGGTATTCCGTGTCCAATAAAAACAAGATCAGACCCCAAAGCTGGCTTTCCAAATAGGATCCCAACACTCTTACGACGGGCACACACGTTCGCCGACAAGGATTTTCAATTTACCGAAGGCAAAACACAATTTGTGACTAAAAGTATTATTTTTGTTATATTCTGTTGGAACTCGGTTATAAAGACGCTTTGCATTTATGATGAAGACTGCTCGGTGCACAGATAGTGGATGGAGGAGCAGCCAGCTGCCAGTAGGCTAACAAAGTTCTTCCCGGCCCGGGGCAAATATTTACCGGGCGGAGTTTACGACAGTGCAACAGCAGCCGAGAGGATTTATGATTGTGAACTACCCCCGAGTACCAGAAGAGACTCGGTTACAACAAACTAGAGAGTGCTGAAAAAATAAGACAGCATCGATTGTGTCAGAATGTAACAGTACATTGATTCGAGCGACGTTCGCAGATCGTTTGTTTCCATATAATATGATCATAAATCCGTTAATGCTGCCATAACGAAAATTCTTCTTTTATCTCTGGATAACTTATTCCATTGTAGCAACTGTCGGCTCAAGTGTGACTGGAAAAGTTTTCGGAGTGTCCTCGCATAATAGTTTTCCGAAAAAGACACACAGTGTTGTGTCTTTAATTAAAAGTTGATCTACGGACCATTGTATTCGTCACAGTGAGAAAATCCGCGAGCCGTCGACTTGCGAATATGTATTTCGGAGAGACTTTTCGGTAGCGGAATTAATTATGCAACGCGAATTTATTCACCGTCCCGCCCTTCAACACTTTCTCAGACAGATGATCTCGTTTGCAACTTTAAAACATTAACAATCCGGCGACGATGTCGAATTTTGAATAACTACGAAACAACTTGGCGTGCACCGGCGAAGTTTTGGCCCAGGCCTCTTTCTGGCTGCAGAGGAATTCTCGCCGGGAAAACTTCGAGGGGACCATTGTGGATGCTGTCTATTGTCATTGAAA
The DNA here is from genome assembly GCA_022495035.1 of Philopotamus ludificatus. Classification (NCBI taxonomy): domain Eukaryota; kingdom Metazoa; phylum Arthropoda; class Insecta; order Trichoptera; family Philopotamidae; genus Philopotamus; species Philopotamus ludificatus. The sequence continues at coordinate 31,433 of JAGXCT010036944.1, read as the reverse complement.
ATTGTGATAAAATAACTTTAGCAAGAAATTCAAAAATGAAGAAGATACTCGAGGTAAATGCATATTGTGGACAGAGTTGCAGAATCATTTTATAATAGGAGATTATCGCACTGGCGAATAATAAATAAATATGCAATATTGATTTTTGACGAAAATATTTTTCCACAAGATATTATTTGTAGAATCTATCGGAAGTGAGACAGAGAAGGCATTTCCGTTATTTCTCGAAGTGCAAAGGTTGAAAGGTTTTCTGAAATATTTTCTTATTATACATAGCAAAGCGTATTGTGCTAGATACATTTAATACGCCGCGTTTGAAATTAAATATAAAATATGGCGTCTTTCATCCCTGTCAGAATAGTTGATTCAATTATGCGGAATACTTTCAATTTCCCCATAGCGTCTTCAGGTGGAACAATATTTATTATGCTCGTTATCATTTCTGACATTCTTCAGAATACGTTCTCACCAGATTTTAATATAATATTTACAAATGTAAAAATGCGGAGAAATATTTCAGTAATACTTTGAGATACTACACCGAGCGAAAGTGAAACGGATAATTAAAAAAAAACGATAACAATTTGAAATATGTTTATGCCGTGTCCAAATATTTTAGAAATGCGGTTAAGTAGCATTTAATTTAAAGATAAATACCGAATCCGTGTTAAAATCCGACCAAAGGAAATTAGGCGAATCAACCAGAAAGAAAGTATCTCTTTGCCCCAACCCCTGGCGATATTTACTTCCGCTTTCACCGGATGAGATAGCGGTGGATGTACAACCTGGCGAAATTTAATATTAAACAAAAACCAAATACACAAAGGCTTTAAAATCGATCCCCCCCGCAATAAGATGAAAATATTAAATAACGACACGGCCGCCGCAAAGGACTTTAAATGAAAATTCTTAAGGGGCTATCATATTTCATTATATTGGCTACGCGATAAAAATGATACATTGTATGTAACGCAGGAACGCCGTGGCGCAAAATTTAAAACAATATATTATAAATTACGGAAAATTGATGCTAAGAACGCCTAAAGATTATTCATATTACCCTATGAAATTGGAAAATATTTCAGTTCAAAAATAAAACGCGTTACTGAATCGCATATACACAAATCATTATCTAGAACTACGTATATAATTAAATTATTATTAAAATACTTTAAAATATATAATTTCAGTGGGATATCAGAGTGATCACTCTATATTTCAGATCAAATCAAACAATAGATATAATCGCAACATCGAGGTAAAGTAGAGTCGGGTAATTGCCATTTGAAAAATTGCTTTTCTTTCAACGGGACAAGAAGATAAAGCCCTTTGTTACATCACTCAGTAGTATATAGTAATCAACTGTAATTTTTTTAAAACCACACAGTGCCCATATCTGTTGGGAATGATTGAATATGTCCTAATACCCTGCAAATAATAATGGAAGAAAAGCGAAGATAAATGTGGGATTACGCTACTATATGCACACACGCATAGATATTGATAAACTGGAGCGGGATTAGAAATGGATTTTATTACGCGATTATTTACTTTTAGTATTATATAGCAAAAAAAACACATATTTAATGGCACAATTTTATTTTATCAGTTTCTTTTAATACTGCGGGACAAGTATTGTCTCAGCTGGCAGGCGTACACCGGGGGGTAATTAATTACCCCCCGCGGCTATCGGTACAAGGAGGATTAACCACATCGCCAGGGGTAGCCAATCGGAATATTGAAAAATCGATTTTTTACTATATAAATATTACGACCAATCGTCGGATGGTTATAAATGGTAAACAGAAAAAAAAATCGTGAACATTATAATATTGTATCGGTTTGCGAGTTCTGATCGGAAGGGACTGTTTTAACCCACCCTCTCCTGGATGGGTTGTTACGGTCTGCGAGTTGTCCCAGCTTGTTAAACTACTTCATCGTCTTGTTTTCATTAGACTAATGCCTCGGGAATATTGAGGCAAGCACTGCCAATTGATAATGGTCGTTTGTTTATTTTGAGGTTTGGGACATTGGTTCGGTAGCATGGACAAAGCAAATAGTATCATTCTCTGAAACAAATACCGACAACGACAACAAATCTAATTTCGCCGGCGATTCATTTATTAAAAAAAAGTCATCGCAAGCAGATAATAATAGATCGATGGATACGTTAAAAACATAATGGTTATAAATAATTGAGAAAAATGTGAGTGCTGATAATAATATCTTGTCAACAGGAGGCGATGTCAAACAAAGTTGATGGTAAGCTAATTACACAGTTAGACCAATTCACGGACCCTCAAAATATGATACCGCGTGACACAAATTTCGGGGTCATCCGGGACATCGCTGGTGCCTGATACAACGCAAATTAAGGTCCCCTCAAGATTACAAACTAAGACTGTGTCTAGCAAACGGCTTTACTTGTCTAACCCGATTAAGCCCGCTCTGTTAATTGGACAATGGCATATCTGATGCTGGGGCCAACCCTTACAACGGTTTTAAGGGTTGCGTGCGGAGACCCATTTTTAATGCGGTTCGACACAATGGTGTAGACGGGGCATTAGCGCCGGACGAATTGACGTCCCCGAGATTTGAACGAGCCATAACGACGGAATATCAATTTGACGGAGAGTTCGAATATTACACGAATCGTACCTTCACTATCGCTGGTATCGGAAAGGGGTGGCTCGTTCGCTATGTACTGTCGACCGCTCAGAAGATTACTCTCCACTACAGGTCGCTTATCTTCTAATTGTTTTCTAAAAGCTCGATGATCGTCCTGAAAAATATAATTAAAATCAGATTAATATTGAAATAACGAAAAAAAATCAATGGTAATAAATATCAAAATATAATGAATCTCAGTGTGCGGTATCGTATCCGCAACCACAGCAGGTTCATTACCACATTGCACCAGCGCTGCAGTGAAAATATTTGCACGTTACCCGGTGGTAATACATGGCTGTGAATAATTTAGACATTATTCATAATTTAGGGGGAGGGGGTAGTTCCGCTTGTACCATGGTCACCCCGGTTGAAGAGGAGAGGCGAAGGAGCGCGCGGCCGAGGAAAAATAATAATTATTTAGTCGAAGCATCGAAATAAAAACGCGAGACAATACTGACACCGTTTTAGGGGCGGAAATTTTCTTTTGTCGCCGTTCATTCTTCTATTATTAAGAAAATGAAAATGCCGGTTGAAGACTTTATTTGACGAAATAATTCTTTGATGAATGGTGTAATTGTAAAATGAATCAAGTTGTATTTTGAAATATGAGAAGGGGATAATTTAACAAAAGGACATTTCAATAATGTCGCAAGTCTTTTCAAACATCGACGTTCGGCATGGAATGTCAAATGGTATTATAATTTTATTCATTAATTAATAATAGGCGATATATATTGAATGGAAAGTATTTAGCGTTAAGACGCTTACACATAATATGTTTAAAATTCAACAATAAAATGCAGAAGGCAAGGCCTATTTGAATTAATTCTAAGATGCAATGGAACGCAGTTATATCAACCATGAAATAAACGGCAAGAAAATGGACGAAAGCAAAACGAGAATGGTTAAAAAGTTCCCAAGTATAGAAGTAACCATTCGAAACGGCCAATAGTCTGAAGTCTTGCTTGCGACGGCAACATTCGTTAATTAAAAATTGCAAACTCGGCCCGGTCCGCTAATAGTTAAGTAAATAGGGCGGAGGCCGTTAAATTGTAAGGTTTGTTAATTAACTTTTAATAATGGCCATTCCACTCATTCGAAAAGTTAAAAATTAATTAAGCACAAGCCCCTATCGATAATGCCCGGACCAAAAATTTCAAGTAAAAAAAATTGTGTACATAGTTTCGAAAGTACTGAAATGCATGAAGCCGATTTTATTTTAATTAAAATGGTGAATAAATAATATATAAAAAAAGAGTCCGGATGGGATTACACATTGTTAAATTAATTGAATAATTAAAATGAAATATCTTCAATAGAATTGAATAAATAAAATGAATGCAAAAAAGTAGACACATGTTTTTAAATAAATATAGGAAATCAAAGGCTTCCCTGAACGTTTGATGCTTTCATGAAAAAAAGGATACAGGGATAGTAAACAGTGTACTATTTGCAGTACGTGGAGTGAGCGAATCGGGCTAAATTAAACGGGAAAAATTCGGAAAATTACGAAGCGCTCTCATAATCCGCGAAGCGAAATTGACTCGCAACGTCACCATTCATGGAGAAACAGGTGGAAAAATAAAAATGGGGACTGAAAATCCCAGCAGCAGGCAGCGACATCTGCGATACGGGAAATGAAACGTTCCAAGCGTGAACATCTATTATTCCGATGCCGAGGATCGATCTGGATATGCCATATCGAAATGTATCGGGCCGAGGGTTAATAGGGGCGTGAGAAAAAATTGAGAATGATAGATAACATCTTTTAAAAAAACACGCCCGGGAAAAGAAAAAAAATGGAAACGTATATAGAGTGTTTTTAGATGAAGACAGAGAATGCGGGAGGTGGGAAGAAGAAATCGCGCGTTCATCGAAAAAAAAATATATATAGACTGGATAAATAATTTTATCGCGTTTGTGAATGTAAAGCGTAATAATAATATATAAATTTGATGGCGTTTATAAAAATGGTATTACCTGTTGTTTGAGTAGGGCAGCAACGTCGCCAGCAGCCGGACCAAAACCACTCAGTTCGGTGTCTTTGCGGATCACCCATTCAATCAGCTCACGCAAAGAAAGCAACAACGCCGACCAATGTTCAGCGTTATTTTCTAAACGATTCCTGAAAAATAAAACGTTATAAATATTAATTTTGATTAAAGTATTCTCTACGCGTACACATACGCGATACAGAAAAAAAAGATCCGATACTGGCGTCAAATTTAATTTCCTTTTGAAAATATTATTTATGGATATCGCCAAAAATTCGGGAGAAATTGAATCGGAATTTTAGGCTGCGGAAAAACGATCGGTCTGGGGGTAAAAAAATGTCAACTCTTATTGTAATGATGAATAAAAAAAAAAAGAAAAACTGTCGCTCGTGGGGAACAGGGGGAGCGTGACAGTTCCAAAAGCAATCTTCTACCGCGCCGAAAAAAAAACAGATACGCCGATAATATCGAAAATAGTATATTGATAACGAAAAAAAATTATAGAAAATTAATGTCATTCTCCTTCGTGTCAATCCTTTTCATTATTTTATAAAATGACAAGCGGCGGGTACCTCATTATAGGCTCCATAATCCGACACCATCCATCGACATTTTGTTTCTCACAAATTACTCGAAACAATGCATAAATTATGTTCGCAGAAAAAAAATGTTTATTTTATTCCTCGGCACCTTCAAGCGATCCATCATATCCGCGAGAGAGGAGAGAATGGAAAAAAGCAAAAAAAAAAGAAATCCCTACAATAACAATAATAAAAATAATATTAATGTAAACGAGTTTGAAGATTTTCCGCGGAGATTGCGGATCGGTTATTAGTTTTTGTTTTTACAAACAGCTGTGACTCGGCGGGGTCATAAATTTTACATTCCAAACCCGGCCGCCCCGGGTTCGCATCCCTTTTATTATGCAAATTAAGTTTCCGCACAACAATGAATTCAATATTTTGTCAAAATTTAAATCTTCACATTTCTTCGAGAGGGGGTGCGGGGTAGGACCTTAATTAAACGCGGTCCTCCCCGATGAGTGAATAAACTCAAAACTCGATCCCTTCAGTTCGTGCGTTTTCGTTTTATGTGTTTATTTGCAAAAATCGATAAACATTTATTAAACTTTTTTTTTAAATTACATAATATATTAAATTATTTTAATATATGTCAGCTAATATTGCGAAAGAAAAATATTTAATAATGAAAAATGAATCTCGTTTATTTTCACCATCCCATTCTTACACGAAACAATGTCGATATGAATCCTTCCAACGTGAAAACATATGTTCAGTCAATAAAGGTGGATAAAAGAATAAACGCAACAATAGAAAAAATAAATATATGTATAAACCAAAAGAAACTGCATCATTCTATGCATTAATTAACCCCTGCGGGATGGAAAGCGAAACTTTAATTAAACATAGAAAGCCTCAACAAAATAATGGCCCGATTCATTCAGCTGCTTAAAAAATAGACGAACCGCGGAGCCATTTCTGTACTTCCATGGCATTGCAGAACCAGGGTGCAGGATGGGAAAACAGCACATCCCGTGGATAGTTCTGTTTCCTCTTCAATACGTGCAACGAGCCATTTCCTTCCGGCTGGTGCAAGCCTCGTTTACGCCATTAACATTTTTTTCTATGCGAGATTTTATTCCATTCATTTTGTATTTCAACAGTATGCTAAAGAAATAACAAATCCATTCCGTAAATATTAATAGTAATAATACCAATATAGTGTATACCGAAAATAATTTCATCCATTATATTATATCGCGCAGCAGGGGTCGTAAACGATAACGACCCCTATAGATACGTATAATTAATATTATACGCAATCATAATTTTACTACAGTTTAGTCGCGGCGTGGAAATTGAAAATCGCTCCCCGTAAATAGAGTATATGCCAAATTACATAGCGCGCGAATAATTTTTAATCGCATAATCAGAAACAATTCATTACGCAGATATCAATCCTTAGATTATTGAAACCGTTACAATTTGTGGTAACTTTCTTGGGACAATCCACCATAGTTTGCGTAACTATCTGATCCTGCCAGACTAGTTTAGGATTAGTTTGTTTAATTGAATGTAGAAAACACTTCAAGTGAGGAAAATTTGAGATAATATTTACGCAACGGGGCTTCGTTCGACATACTGCGCAGTTTTTGATTTCCTTTTCTAACTATTTGCTGTTCGTATACGATTTTCTGGCGACAGACGGTGACGGTAGAATGTTCGCCTAAATCGAGATAGACATGGAGAATGTCGGCGTGCCTGGAATTAAATGGGGATTTGAACAAATATTGAAATTAGGACAATGTCATGTGAAAGCCTCGCCGCTTATGTAAATGTTGCGCATGAAAAATGGGTTAAAACATGGTGCTTAGAATTTATTTCGGCGGGAGCAACAGCGCCATGAAATTTTGAAGATGGCACATTGATAAAAATAGCAGTTACAGGCTTCCTGCAGTCTGCAGTATCCGGCGCCGTACGTGCCCCCCACTATTGGTCAACCGTAAAATGTGGGCCGCAGTTGGAAAAGTTGATTTTAAAAACCATAAAACGAAATATATGGCGACGGCGATACCGAGTCGTGAAAATCGGGGCCCGTTGCCAAAACGCGAAACGGACGACGACGTGCGGAAAACGCTGTGCTCGTCGTGCGGATTAACTCGTTCCGTGCGGATGACGCGCGCACGTGCACGACACCAGGTGACTGTTGCGGTCGACTTGCAAAACCCTCACATTTCGTTTTGCGTGCAAATGACAGGGCCGGGGGGTCGGGGCAATACACAAAAGTGACAATTGAGAGTTATTATTGTTATTTTAAAATAGAGAAAAACAACAGCGGAAAATTATGAATACGCAAACTTTCCATTATTACGAATTTTATAAATAATTACAAATAATCAAAGGGTAATTGTTTGAAATTATGCTCATGTGGACATCGACAAAGTATTATTATATATTAGGTTTGTTGAATTTTAATTGAAAAATATTAAAATAAAAATCCGAGTAATGCTTAATAAAAAACGGATATGCAATGAACTTTTGGATACGACGAATCTCGGTAAAATTCAATCTTTTGGGAGCATAGTCCGTGGTCTGAGATACCGCCTTTCAGAATTGATAATAAAACGAAGGAAGTTGTTAATAGAGCAAAGCTCTCGTGGTTATGGAGCATTTGCGAATGGACGAACGAAGCCTTTAGTGAGTAGTGAGCAGAGCAGTTCGCCACAAGAACCAACAAAAACAAAGACACATCGACGCCCACTTTCGAACACATAAAATAATGTAAACCCATCTCTTGGTTTGCGTCCCACAAAATGATAACCGCGATTATTTATAATATTTATTATTTAGACTTTTTTAGCCAAATACAAAAAGTATGTGACCTCTAAGATTTATATTAAAGGAGTTCGAGAAAAATTAAAAATTTGGGCAGTATTTTAATACCGCGCAAGATTTTTTGATAAAATGATACTAAATATTATTATAAAAAATCCTTTGTCTTGTATGATTTATTCTAATGTTCATAAGAGTGATTAAGAATCTATTTATGAATAAATTTTTCGATTTTTTTGGAACAACTTTTTTAATTCTATTTTTTTTGGCGAAAGAATTTTATAAAAACGGGAACTGATGAAAAACAGATTGAACAAGATAGGGGGAAATGGTAAATGTCAAAGCCCTTTTCAATTCAGATCAGATTTTTTTGTAGGGTGACGCAAGATTTTTTACTCAGATTTTAAAAGGTCCGAGTAAATTATGAACTTCTCACTAGATACAGAACATATTTTTTTTTATTGGTAAGACTTGGTTAAGCAACGGTTTAATAACAGCCCCTAAGATTGAGTGAATCCTTTGTTGATTAAAACTAGTATAAAGTCCACTAACAATGTGCCAGTATGTCTTAATAAAATTTAAACTTTAGAATGTTTGAGATTGAACTGAAACAGCTTTGATAAACTATAAAAGGAAGCACTAAAAATCACTGACATCTCATATGGGCCAGCCAAATATTAATAGCATTGTTGGATCAACCTTTTGTACTCGAACCTTTTTAAAGTATTCAATACCTCAACACTTGTTATTTAATAAATTATTAGTTTGGATTTGTGCAAAAATACCATTGTTTATAATTATAGTGAATATTAAAACCCTAAAATAATAATTTTATAAATAAAACGTAATTGATTTGTTGCATGCTTGTCATAGAGGCGGCATTCGAGTGATACGGAAAGCTTCGATGCCGCTTCTCAGGCGGCATTCGAGTACAAACGGTTAAACCCATTTGATACAAGTTTGAAGCGGGTGGTTTCTGATATAAATTGTATACTTTTGATATTACAAGAATTAAAACATGAAGCAATAAAACGTTCAAGTACCTTTAATGCCCTTCTACTAGCTAGCAACAAACAACCGCATTTTTATATATTCGTATAAAAAATATTTTTATGTGTAGATTATAGAATTTGGTAACAATGTATATACATTTATGATTTCTTTAAACACATAAGGCTTCTTCATTGCACCTCACTGGCATACCCATTAATTTTGTGTCTCAGCACTTGTGAATCATCCATTGCGATAATGTCTGGCACACGAGACGCCATGAATATTCCGCTGTTTAAATAACATTAAAATATGCCACAGGAATGTAACGGGACCTCTTTAAGTTGAATAACTATATGAGAGGTAGAATGGTAGGAAGGTTCCATTTAATATTCCTGGTCTAGACGTAGAGCCACCATATGCGCTCTAGACGATTTATGTCCAGGCAGGCGTGCGGGCACATTCCCGCCAAAATCTGACGCCATGCTGGCAACATGGCGTCCACGTCCTACCGACTCCCAAGTAGCTCCAATGCTCCATGATCACATCGGCCATCTTCCCACGGGATGCTATCGCGACTGCAACCAGCGCAGCGCAACGTCCATTATCTCTACGTGCGTCCGACACCAAACGATATTCCTATATATGCACAACGAAAATGTTGAATATTGTTAACCCGGAAAATTATACATGGTAAAAGATAAAAAAAAACTAAAAGATATTTCGCAGCTGCTAATGAAATTAATATATTAAAGTAAGAAATTAAAAATTACGACATTAATCCACAAGTGAATTTTCCACAAATGATACCATGAATACCAATGGCGCACGTAGTTTAATTAAGAATTTTACAGAGGCAATTCCGGTCATTTGAAAATGGCGAAAAAGAGATGCTGCAAGTGTTGCCAGTGTGCAGAGAGAGCCACCGGCCGTTATGGCGACATCGTCCGAAAACAGAATTTATGTTTGGCATTTAAATGAGTTTGATCATGGTGACGGGAGTTACGGGGGCTGGAATGTTAAAAAAAGTCCAGGATTGATCCCCACACCGAAAAGGATGACATTTGTATCGGACCGAATGCAAAAACAGTGTTTTACGCTCGACAAGTGTGAGGCCTTTTTCGGGTTCAAAATGTTTTGGTCACAAAAAAAAAGATAAACAGGGTAAAATGGATGAAAACGGAGCAACACTCCTGACAAATAGGATCCTAATGTTGGTGGGCGCCCGTTGATGTACCAGTTTACAAATGGGATCGTTTCATTCAATGATAATATTATAATACATAAAATCTTATAACTATTTTAAAATGCATAGATGAAAACATTGATTTTACCAGAATGGATAATCTCAAGAGTTTGCAAGGGATGGTTTATGGTCGTAGAGATATGAAATTGCATGACGTGTCCGGTCGTCCCTTCCAAGACCGCAGACCACCGGTTATGCACATCTGTTTGAGGAAACCGCACGGCTGACACTGCAACTCTATGATGTAGGTACAAAGGACTAAAGGGATCTTCATTTAAAAGTTTAAAAAAATAATTGATAACAAAGATTCCTATTATTTAACGAATTAGGTTGTCCGGATGAAAATTACATATTTTAATAGATAAGTTAGATCGAAAAAATATTGATTTTATTATTACAGAGCCATATTTTATTATTACTAATTATTATTACTCTCAAAATATTTGTTTGTAAATTTGGATGCCGAATATCCCTCGAAGCATTTTTCACTCTTTGTGCGTATATAAAAATTGCTGTATAGATATAAATAAATAATAACCTGAAGGTGCTATATATTAGGCGCTATTAGGACTATATGTGTAAAGAATAGTTTTGCACTCAAGCTCCTCTAATTTAATTTCAGACACCTTTGATTTCACAGTCATATCTCCTTTATTAAATTTCCGCATGCAATACCTCATCACCTACTTTCATCTACCTCACTTCGAGGGTAGATTTTTAGATGAAAATAGCCACTTTTAAATTTAAACCACCTTTGGCATAGACATATTATTTTTTTGACAGTACATATTGGCAGTACATGCAATTTCATAGAAACTGTTTATAACATATTTAATTCACTAAAATAACATTCTATAGATATTACCTGATAAATAAAATACAAAACCAAAGATTTAATAACAACTTATGATCGAAAAGCAACCTTATATTAGTAATTAATTTTAAACGTAAAATAAAATGCTGATACACGATCGATGTTTCTAAATTTATTTGATTTAAAAGCCATGTGTGTATGTGGCACACGGTTTAATTTTTTCCTCCAATATTTGACGTACGATGAAATAACTTCCGAAATATGTGCGCGTCACGAACTACCCTGCCAAAGTTCGCGACCATAAAAAATCGATGAAAAATTCTAGGCAGTTTTTTTTTAAATTTTAAAATATTACCCCACTTACAAAGACAACATATATACATGTATTATATATTTTTTTTCAGCACTACAGGGACAAACGGTACGCAAACGTTGCGAGGGTAAAACTTTAAAACATCAGTTATATGCTGAGACCAGGAAAAGTTTCAGCTAAAGAATATGAGCGTATAGTGAAAAAAGGCATACTAACAAGGTCGGTCGTTATGATGACAAATACCGCGATATTTCAGTCTAACAAACCATTCCACTATTTGTTCGCGGGAGCATTATGGCCGCGGTCACATTGGGCCGAAACCGCATCCGTATCAATTTGTTTTGCATACTACGGGATTAACTGACCGGTCGGGGATACCATAACGCAAACTAGATAAAAGAATGGAAACCATATTAAGATAATAAGATAATGCACTGGTCGACAATGCAGTTCGTGGTCTATTATTATTCGTTATTAATAATAAGGATCTGATAAATTCAGAAATGAATGTGGGAGTAGGAGGTCAGCACGTGTTATCCGGAATGGAGCGATGTCAATTTTGACCCCAGAACACCATATTGGCGAACGAGATAACGTTGGGACGGGCTGCCTCAGAATGGGCTTTGTAAGCACTAATATTAATAGATTTCGGATACAAGCCTATGGTGCAATATAAATTTTATTGCCATATATTAAAATTTAATCACGCGTATTTGAGGATCAGATTGCGTTGATAAGCTAAATGTACGATGAACCCGACGAAAATGACGTATTTTTAAATAAAAAGTAAAAAAAAATATATATCTTCTTTGATACCTGCCTATTAGAAAGCTACTGTTTTTGCGATATGGGAACATAATTCACTTCTCACATCCTGCCCCAAAATATCGAAGAAGTGTTAAATTTCTTCTAATTTTATTAATTTATTGACATATTCAAACCCGTGCAGGTCACTTATCCTTTTCCACTCTGTGGGCTAGACGTATTGGCCCAAAAGATTTTTAAGCAGACAACTTGCGTGGTTGTGTGGATTGGATGACTCTTTAATGCCAACCATGCACTGTCTTTAAATAAATAAACTTGAACCAAGTTTTTTTATTTACTTTTAATAAAATATTATTGCTTTTAGTAGAATTGATTTGGTCGAATTTGCTTCAACTTTAGTTCGTATCAACTTATTTTATTTTTTAAGTCAAAAATTCCCTTTCTAAATTGTTTGAACCATTTCTGACACTGGTCGATATGTCCCCGAAAATATCACATTTTTTGTAGCTGACGTTGCATAAGTTTTTTGATGAAATTCGTATATTATACAATTTCGTAAAAAATGCTTATCCCGCTCAAATCCTTCACGTTTGAAATAGAGTGCAAAAATGTATTATTTTAAAGTCGTGCTCGAGATGTTCACCAACCAATACCAAAAGAAATGCGCATTAACCGATTGACAATCAAAACATAACTAATCATTGAAAAGGACGATGTGAAAAAACGACATTTTCGTCGGGTAATTTATATATTTTAGTGGCTTGGAATTGAATAAAAATTATATTGGAATATGCGTTAAAAGTCAGGGTTAACCCCTGGCGGCGTCCGGCACAAGACGCGTCCAAATAAAATTATTTAAAGTATATGAGGCGTCGCGTTACGCTTGTCACATATCGAGCGCGTCACGTACGAACGCCCCGCTACGTTCTCGCGCACTTTATTAAAGTAAAATACCGGAGACGTGTAGCATTAAATCCGGCAAGTGGCTTGTAAGTGAACTTTTATGTTCTCAGTTACTTCAATTGAATATCAATTTCGGGGTTCACCCCTCTACGATTTCATAACATCAATAAATCAAGCCGATCAAGATGTTCTCCCAACACTGGCGCGATCGGTATGTGAAGAAAAGAGAATAGCGTGAGCGAAAAAAACGTTTTTTTCTATATTATCAATTTGTGCCAAAATTGCCGAGCATCCATTCCATTTTCCATCTTCCGTCTAAAATATTTACAATATACATTAAGAGGATTTATGCGTATTTTAAGCATACATAAACCGTGAGATATTTTGCGTTAATAATCTTTTGGCGTTAAAACGCACTCCCTAAAGCAAAGTGTAATTGCGCCTCTGCCAGGATTTAAATCTATGACGTCTTTTGTTGGTCGTTTTTCTTAATGGAGGACTCTCCGGGCTCTCAAAAATATTCGGACCCCCAAAGGCTGTACAAGAGGAGAAAACAGGATTATATAGAATGTTTTGTTACCTGAGAATCCTTTTCCCGCGAAATAAATGGCCGTAATGAAGCCTTTTACCTATAATGCTGCAAGCCCGGAATAAAGTTGTTTCTCTCTCCCCCGGCGATTTATCATAGTGGAAACGTATTGTTGGAAATATTAGGCACTATGACCCGAAATTGTGCTATTAGCAAATAAATTTTGCAAATATGATGAATCTCTCCATATATTACTTTGAAAGATGGTGAAAAGTTAGGGCGCACCGGCGTTGTTAAGACTGACGTAAACGCGGAACGGATATTACTCAAATTGGGCCAACAACTCATCCTGCGTGAAAATAATTACGAAATATTGCCGAAATACTTTAATACACTCATAGTCGAGTGTGCAAAGCAAAAAAAAATAAAATTAATAAAATTCACGTAGAATTCACAGTTACGTCAATATTTATCAGAGAATACCATGAAATTACTATATAAGTCGACGCTGTTCAGACATGATCTATAACGATCAGTGAGAGAGAAAAATATCAATAAGAACCGACTTCATTGCGCAAATATGAACGCGAAGTGCGATTCGCAAAACGGAAGTCAACCGTGTCGGGGGAAATTCAATAGAAATCAATTGTGCCTCAGACTGCTGAAAATATCAATAAAACAGCCGTCTGAAAAATGTTATTGGCGTCGTGAAAATGCCGCTCACGAATTAGTGCGGCACGAAGGCAACAATTAATTTTCGCACAGCGCCAAAACTACTCGCTCATATTTCACAGGCGCGAAAAGCAATATGGCGCAATGAAACGGCCCATACGGCTTCGGCGTTTGGAATCAGCGCCCCCCAAATTGTGGCGCCCGCAATCGTCCGTATCGAGATTCGCGGCGCTTATTGGCCGCGAGACAAAGTGCCGGCCCTGCATCGGCGCCGTCAGATCCGATCATTTGTATTCATTGCGGATCGCGCCGAGAAACATGGCAATAGCAAATTTTGTAAGTCATCGCATCACTTATTCAAGATCATTCTAGAAAATCTACTATTTGCCGGCGATATCGTGATGGATAACGACGACGCAGCGGCGTCGTAAATTGCCATATTGAAGTTATGCATCCGCCGTGGCACCTGTGTCGCTAAAGAGATTTCGATATGATTGACGTAGACGTTGCAATGGGGCAAAATCGACATAATTCACTAGAAGAATTTGACAATAGACGGGTAACAGATTGTTTTTTAGACGAAATATTAGCTAAAGCGAAATGTAATGTCATTTTTTTGTTGCGTTACTTCGAAATCAGTATCTCAGCGACTGTCATTGAGTTAAAACACCGTGGTTCGTATTGTTGTAAAGATCTGTTAGCAATGTTTTGACATTTTTTAGGGTATAGTAAAAAATCTAAAAGCCCGCAATTGAAGAAACCCTATTGCTATATGTTATGCTGATTTTATTAGATAAAGAATTGAAATAAAGCTACCTAGGTCATCTGTTATATTTATGGAAATATTTTAAATCGTCGACAGTGCTATAGATAATTTGAAAAGTTTAAACTGGGGAAAGTAAGTGAAAGGACAAATAAAAATAAAGGAGACCTCTTAAAATGTATGATAACACTTTAACTTTCTCCAAGGGTTTTAGAATAAAGAAGCTACCTTTAGTGTCCCGAA
The DNA here is from genome assembly GCA_022495035.1 of Philopotamus ludificatus. NCBI lineage: Eukaryota > Metazoa > Arthropoda > Insecta > Trichoptera > Philopotamidae > Philopotamus > Philopotamus ludificatus. The sequence goes on along the minus strand of JAGXCT010036944.1, from coordinate 16,178 downwards.
GTGAAACCGATATCCATTTCTTAGTATGAATTCTTCAGAATGAAATTAATAGCCCACAAGCAGGGCGAATTACACAGAACAAAATAAGAGAGCTAGATTTATAAGTTCTGAAACAGCTAACATATTCATACACCTGATGTTATTCTTTCGGACCTTTTATCGCATTTTGTTGATAGAACATTCGTGTCGAGATAAAAAAAATAAGTCAGAAATCACTTGGAGTCGTATTTTATTTAAAAAAACAGAATTTTACGAAAGTGGTAATAAAAAACGGAAAATATTCGAGAAAATAATGTACAGTTTTTGTTAAAGATTCACTTCTTTCCGCTTTACCTAATATATAGATTTATACACATTATTATGCAACGTAAAAATCCATAAAAATTCTTTGGTCAATTTTTAAATATATATTTTATATAAGTTGTCTAAACTAAATATTTATGAAAAAATACATATTATGATAACTTCAATCGTGCACTGTACATTTTAAAAGAAAAATAACTAACAAAGCGATGAAAAATGTGTTATGATATGCTTCCCACATTGCTTTTCTTTATGGATTCACAGAAATGTTTATTCAGTTCATTATTAAATGTATTTAGAACATTGTTTTCATCATTTAAATCATAAATATATAGTAATTTGGCCAAACTTTGTACATTAACAACACGATTTTTATATTGTACTGTACACGTTTTATTATTTTATAAGGTATTTAAATTTAAATGAATATTGGGTTGATGTCTTCACGTAAAATTTATATTAAAAGTTAAACAAAGCCACGGTTTTATTGTCTCCATTTTCCATTCGTATGTAAACGACGATTGGCAAGGGAAAATATAAATTAATTCAATGAGTCCGTTTAATAATAATATGTATAATTAATTAAATTAATTATACATATTATTATATATTTTAAATGTAAAATATTATTTTTAAATTATTCATTTAATTTTTAACCTAGCCGTGCCGATGGAGAACATTTGAGATCCCAAGTTTTGATTTTTCTTGAATAACTCTTTTAATATAGATCCTACATGTCACAAACTCTTTGTATTTGTCAAAAAAAGTCGAAAGAATAAATATTATGAATAATTATTGACATTTATTGTAAGCTTTTGCGAAAATTGTGGTCTATTTTACATTGTAAATAGACCCCCTTCGGACGACGCGCTTGGTTTCGAGTCGGCTAAATAAGCAATAAAAATAATAATTTAGTTACAATGTTAAAATCGTTAAATAAAAAGTAAAATAAAATCATTAAATAAAATCCATATTGCAACGTTAAACTAAAAAGCTGTATGGAACAGTGAATTATGAACATAATAAAAAATAATATTGGACGCTTTGATGGGTGTTGTCTTTTGTTACCGCTGTCATTTTTGGCAGTAAAAAAGTTTGACAACCATTCAGCGGCAATAAAATTATGAAGCGCGTTAGGCCGCTCCACCGTGGCAAACTTCATATTTCAACCGTGATTACCTGCGTTTTAATTGGGTTAAATTTAATGCGCCATTATTATATTATGTCGAGGGTGTCGATGAAATTCTGCAGATTTTTAACGCTCCGAGTTGGCCACCCCTTAGATTACGAGTGGGAGGAAACGTAAACGAAAATTAAAATGGCAACACCGCAATTAAAAGTAAATGAATTTTTTTTGAGGTCAAACGTAATTATTATTTGGTCACCGGAATGAACTTGAGGAACGACGTTCAAACTGAAATATTCACTAAGTTTTGTTTACAGATGTATATGTATATATGTATCGTTATTCAGCCGGAAAATTTTACCGATATAAAATTAAATTTATTTCTGGATAAAAGGTTGATAATCGAGTCGAATTATTATTCGAATAAAAAATCATGTATCCTTTAGACGTACGAGGGTTCGTTTCGATGGAGGGTTAATATTTAAAGAGGCTTTCACATGTCCTTTATAATTAAACAAAGTGACATTTGGGTCGAGAAGATGAACATGAAATATGACACAATATAAATCAAATATCAAAATAAATTTAACATTATTCGCAATGTTTTGCCAACAGAGCGACAGTGGTGGGATGAAAATAAATTTTGCATGGAGAAATTTTGACAGATCTCGTCGCATGTATTATATATATCCGTGGTCTAATAATGTTCGAGCTTACATTATAAGCAAACTAAAAAGATCAATAAAAATAATTGTCATTTTTATATATAAATTTATAAAATATTCTGAACAATCTACAACATTTCTAATTGAATTCTTCAGGCTTTATTACGCGAGGGGTAATCCGGATTTAACCGCTTCCCAGCCGGAACGAGGTCGTACATAATTATAGCAGAATTACATTAGAACCGGATGTTAAAGCGAAATTAAAAATTGACGAATGAAATTTGGGCAAAAAAAATCGGATGACATAAAGTATCTCATTCCTCGATACATACGAGAATCAACAATGGAATCAGATACGACGATATAAGCATGCACGGAGGCATGGAATATGCAAATAAATTCGAGATTATAGGCTTCATTTACTCCCTTGACGTAATAATTCCGTGAGTGAGGTAAACGCATAACCCTTCAGTGTCACGGATACGGAATACTAAATGATTCATTGTCACGTGCTATGTTTATAACCATAAAATAGTAGGAAATTATTACCTGATTGCCATGCTTTTCGTCTTGAGATGATTCCATCGCTGGTTCATCTCGTCCAGTCTTCTTTGAAGCATGACCGCGTCTTCTTGCGAAGATAGCGAACTGAGTAGTTTCCTTCCCGTGCCATTGAGTGAGGTGTAGACATCGCGATGGGTTTCGATCTCAGATTGCAAATCCTGAAAAAAAAATAAAAAGAAATGTTCATAATAGAGTAAAATGTATAAATTTCCTCCATAATTTGCAATCATATCACGTACAACGTGAACGCTTTAAATTTGGGCGAGCAAATATTTATACGGATTTAATCTCGAACGACAATAATAAAATGTAGGATTTCATTATCATAAGGAAATTTGGACAATTCCATTCGCTTTTAGTTGGAGAATGGAGGAAAAAAAGGTCATTGGGGAATTTTCATTAAGATTTATGCGGATATGGAGGTAAATTATACGCTTTTGTTATTCGGGGTTTTACAAAAGAATTTCTATAACGAAACTTCTATATGAAAATATAAGAACCCGTGTAATAGAGGAAATCGATGGATTTTTATAATACGATTTTTTTTGTTAGAAATAATGCGTGGATAAAGGGATGAATATTAAACGATTTTTTATGTCATCTTTGTTAACATACGATAATATCATACTTATGTAGTGAACTCGTGGAGAGGTAAAAACAACTCGGGGTAACCCGATTTCAATCTACAATGCTACGACTTAAATTAAAGCCGATTAAATTGAAAGCGGCGAAGACAATTCTAGAAGTGAATTGTACACTGGACCGGAGCAAAAGGGCTTTGCTTAACCCTCGTCGTGAAAATTGGAAATGTTTTCTCAGGATACCTTTACCTGTTGGACTTTAGCCGACAACGGCAAATACGGCCGTGCGGTTTACCAATAATGCCTTCTAGTTTTCCAAAACAAAACAATTTCGGGATGGGGGGCAATATAGACGGAGAGCTTTTGATCCGGATAATTTACAACCCGACACAATTAAAGCTTTGAGGCTGCTGTCGAAGCGAATACATAAATATATATTTTTTTTAAATTACGCATTGTTTTTCATTAAGTAATTTGAAAAGTGTGGAAATGAAGGCCATCAAGGATGGTTTGTCCTTAAACAAAAAGCTACATTACATTGTCGATTTCGGGGGTGTAATTGATGTTGTTTGCTCTTCCTATCGGCGGCTCGCACGCGCCACCCCCGGCGTCGGGCGGTGGGTCCGTGAATGTCTCTGGGACCCCAACTAATTCCCTTAACCGGCGATTTTTGTTAACCGAGCCACGGTCCTCTGGTAATTTAATTATAATTAAGTGCAGACTGAGCACATCGTCCTCACGTGGATTTAGATTGAGTAGCGGAAGACAAGCGAATGTGCCACAAGCTAATGAGTGATAATTAACTTTAATTTACATATGTGCATTATACTAATTTTCTAAAATACAATTATCACTAATAAAAAAACATACATTGCATAAAACTACTATAATCTCACATTAGCATTGTTAAAAAATACAATCCTAATTTTTTCCGAAAATCATTATTTCGAATTTAAGTCAATTTATTGCCTAGACAAACATAATTGGATTTTTTTCTATAATAATTAATGCTACTAAGCTTATTTTATTATTTTATATGATATATGATACGAAAAACACGTAAAACAATATATGGCACTTTTTCGAGAAGGGATTGAACGCCACCAACGCAACAAAAACTATCGTCGAAGTTTATGTGGCAATTTTCAAAGTAAAAGGTTATCATCGATTCAAATAAGCTGATAAATATTTTAAAAGCACTCAGAATTAAATTATTTAAATGGTATAACAAATAATGGTTTTCTTTTCGGTATCTCGTATGTAATATGTAGCAAATATTATAATTTAAAGTTTCTCTTAAAAAACTAAATGAATATATGTAAGTTTTGATCAAAAAACAATCGGAATTTCTTAATTTACCAGACTGTTTAAGTACAGTTGTCCCATTTTTTTGGTTGTGTTTGCTATATTTTTTCCTGATATATCTTGAAATTGGTAGAAAAAGTTTTGACGTGCGCTCTAGGATTAGATCTAGTGTGCTCTAGGATTTTTTGGCCAAAAACATCACGATGATGCTTCCGTATTCGCCGGACATGGCCCCTAACGATATATTTATATTACCGAAGATAAACAGAGGACGTTCTGCTAATATCGAGGAGCTAAATGTCAAAACAAAAAGGGCATTGCAGTAGTCTTCGAAGCACTACTCAGTAGTGTACTCACTACTGAGTAGTGCTTCGAAGACTAAAAATGATGAAGGGGCGATTTTTAAATAAACAAAATTAATATTTATAAACAGGGGCTGCTCATCCATATTACTCCGCGCGATGTGGAGCAAGAACGCTGTTAGCGTCGGTATTGGATAAATGTGGGCTGCAAAAGAAGTGCGGGGGGGGGAGTCTTGCTGGTAAGCGCCGAGTAGCGCTGCGAACCGGCGCAGTCAAACTGACTCAGCTTCTTTGAGTCAAGTGCCGCTTGTCAATTATATTATTGGTAAGTATTTTTCCCTTAGCTGATTTTTATATTTTTTTAAATAAAATATGATTGAAATATACTTTTTTTAATTTTGAATACTCCACAGCACCCCCAAATATTTTATCCACGAGCCGCCACTGTTTATAAATACAGATTTTTTTTTCAGAAAAACGAAAATTCCGTGTATTTTTAAAATCAAACTTCGTACATTTTGTAAATATTCGTTGTTTTATAATAAATACAGATGTAATTTATTTTTACACAATACCTTCTCGAACCACTTTAGGTCCACCAGTAGCATAAAGTTCAGATGCAGATAGCGGTTGTCTTCGCAAGAATGTGCGGGGGCGGGGGCGAAGGTCAAGGGGCGTCCCCTACCGGGCCAGGTGCGCCGCCCCGTCCCCGCCCCCCGCAATACCCTGGTAGACAGCTTTCAAGAAGGGCCACGGAGGCCAAGGGCCCAATTTCGATAGGGACCTCGGTTGACTCTGCTGCGAGTGACATCAATCCCTTATATCCGGCGACAAGCGATCGTCACACAATAAATTATACCCGAAAATAAATAAATTAAATAATTATATATTGCACTATGGAAACGTTCAGGTACAGTTGTTCGATGTAAATTATTTATCCCATGTTCGCATTGTTATTTGCAACACTTTAAATCACAGGATGACAAGCGAATTTTTCTTTTCTTCTTGACAAACATTTTCACTGTTGCACTAACTATCCATCTCGATTCTGCATGAAAAATAGCGTATGAATAAAAATGCGGATCCGGGTAAAATCTGTATAAATCAGGGCGATTTCAACGGTTTTTCTCGAGTATTTTCGACCGCACAATAAATATATACGTATATATATATAAATACGAATGTGTATGTGTTTTTTTTTTATTAAATAAGGAAGGATAAATGAGACGTGACATTGTGAAATATAACGTAAGATTAAATGGCTACCGGAGCACGTCACGGCCATACTGTATATTTGCGTCCACAAGAATATATTGCCTTCCACTAAAATGATATTAGCTGTGCCAGAATTGTGATTCATGTACATTTGTTCTTGTGGGATTTAACCAGAAACAATACCACTAAATACATAAATAATATTAATAATATAGCGGGGAAAAACTCGGGATAGCTCCGCAGTATCAAACATAATGAAACACGACCCGCGTAAAAATGTTACAATTTCATAAGGCATTTCTGCCCTGTAAGTGAGAGTACACGGGGCCGAAACCCAGGTACAGGGTATTCGGTCCGAGAAGCCCTGGAAATGGGGAGTCTTAAATAACCGGCGGAAATCTGCGAAAATTATATTTCCTTTGCTGTCCGCGCTGCGAAATGAAATCCCTAATGTTTGATATTTATTTAATTTAATTACAAAATAAATAGAATATGTATCAGTCGAATTGATATTTATATATAAGTTATTAAATAAATATCTGAAATAATATATACGCATTGGGGATAGGGTAAAGGTTAATAGAAAAGTTTCACCGTATTTCAGCGTTTGGGTAAAATCTAAAAAGGCTTTATTCACGTAGTATCGTTGAGTAAGTTATTAGTCGGATATAAAACTAGTTTGTCCGTACAAATATCTATATGTGAACATACAGAGAGTTGAGCGTAATGGCAACAGGAAGCGGCGTGGCTACGATTCGCGAACCAGATATGTTCAATCAACTCGTTTAATACATTAATAAAAACAAAAAAGGCACATAGTTAGGGTCAGGGACGTTTATTGAAGTTATGCAGATAAGGGTTGATAATCAAAGAGTCTCTTCGAAATTACTTTGCTGGTAATCAGTTCATTTACATTTAAACTGAGCCTACGAATATTCATGTATTTTGCCGAAAGATATATATATATATATATAGAGATAGAACAGTGTAAATGTTAAACTATGATGTTTAATTACAATATTTTAGGTACGATGAAATATTTTTTTGGGGGTTTAAGCCACGGGTTGGCAACCCCTGACAGAGTATAGTCCGTAAATCTAGTGGCGGGGTTGGCCGGCATTCGTCGCCGGTGTGAAATAAATTCGTGGGGCTTACGGCAACCAAGCGGTGCGAGCTTTTCGTGGTAGCGACAAATGCATATAAGAGCAAACCCGAAAGCTTTCAACTACCAATCGCGTGGCTGTGTGCGAAAACGACACATACGACTCGGAAAACTTTGTCAATTTGCAGATCCCACTTACAATTTTATTTGGGAAATACTCTAGTGATTTTCCCGAAAAAGAGAAACAATCGATTTGCTCCGAAATTCGTGGGAAAACATTTTCATTTTTATTCCGTATGCTATTATTATTATTATTTCAGTGTCATGGCTTGCAGGTAACAAACAATTTGATATAATAATATAAGTTAATCGCGATGCAGCTAAATTAGATTTCTTTATGACAATATCCAGGAGGGAAATGTAAGTGTGAGGGACCTAGCATTTTTTAATTATTTATTTTATATTAAAAGATATTTTTTTGCAATTGAAATTGATTTATTTATTTGACTACGATGGATGGATGGCATAACAGAAAAATTCCAAAGCGTCATTTCTTCCATGTAAAGGTTCGATAAGTATTCTAAAGTCTAAGTCGCGGTTAACTTACATTATCATGTTACCTACAAGCCATAACAATTTTAAATACATTGCAAAATTGCAGATTATGTAAATAAGATATTACTTGATCGATTGGTTTTATCCGAAGACGATTACGTATATTTTATTGTTTGAACAAATGAATTATTACTAAAAAAAATTAAAATTAGGGGTGGCGACCTCTCCCGAGGTTCGGGGTTCACAGGAGCTCCTCCTTGGGGACACAGGGCGCGCATTGATTTATGACTCGGTCCATTGAATATCTGCACCCCCTGGAACAATGGACCCGCACCAGGGCGATTGATGTGATTTTTATGCGAGAAAAATTGTCCGCCGAAAAAAATGACGAGTTCTTTAGTGCGACGATAAATTTTCATGCGGCTGCGGAGAAAAAGCAAGCCCACTGAAAGTAAATTGAAGTAGAGCAATGAATTTATCAACGATATAAATATTTTTTATTTGATAAATGGATTTCGTGCACGATTGATTATAGACAACGTTACGCGATCCACAGATTTCGGCCACATTTTATAACAAATGATTTAATCTACATATTTATAAAATAAAAGAGTAATGTTCGTAAATCTCATTTTTTTGTCAGAAATGGAAAATCATTAAAAAAATATTAGCCCGTTTTCCAGGTGGAAATATAACGCGAGCCGAAATTACGAAAATAAAATCAGAGAGAAACGGTATATGGAAAATTTCGCGATATAGAAAAACCTCGACGCTAATGAGGGAATTTACCCCATTCTTATATCGCGAGTGGTATTAGTGAATTGACGCAGAAATACTATTAATTCATAGTATTTTGTTATACAGAATCCATGGGATATGCCTTCGTTAATTTGCGGAAAAAATAATAATAAAAATATGGAAGCCTCATAATTATTCTGATGGTCTTTCAGTAAAACAAGCAAAACAAACGACACAAAGAAGAAAAAGCGAAGTGTGCGCAATGAATATTCAAGACTAACCAACAGACACGATACAGAATTAAAGAATATCTAAATTTCAGATACATTCCAAACATTTAATCAGCGATAATTAAATTATTGCGATGCGGAAAAATATAAGAACAAATTCAAATATGTTTACGTGACGCGAGCGTAGCTGTAAGAAATGTTGAGAATAATAGCAAAAGTTGTTCGGCGTCACAAATGGGTCGCAGGTGTTCTTTCTTCGACTAAATTTTCTTCCATGTACGCATTTAAGCGGTAGCTGTCGTAGTTAGTTCGTTACGGAGCTTTTAGAGGGTTAAGCTCAAAAGCCTTAGCCGAACATTCAGAAATTCAGCCTACGCTAAAAACGCAAATATTGGGATATATTTAGGGTTGAATTGCCAATTAATGCAAAGACAAATCCTTATTTCAGACATTCGTTACTCAGTGCGCCGAGATAAATCTGGGTGATCTATCGTCCCCGAACGTACACGTCTGATCTCTTTTCCAGTGTCGCAAATTTCCATCGTCAGCTAGTAGCACTTCATCAGTCTGGGGGATGTCTCTTTAGAAGTTCTACAAGTTTACAAACCAGCCAGTGTGTAAGTAACCGCATCGCGTGAAATTGAGGTGAATTATGTATAACGTTTTATCGCAGTCACTATAGTAGGGAGAGGACAGTTAAAGTACCGCGAGTAATGTACCTCCATTGTGATATACTCCGAAACGAAGTGCGTGGATATTGTCGTGATGGATTGGCTATACGTTTGCGCCGCCTATAATATAAGTAGTGAAAACGAATTGAATTTAAAAAAAAAAGCGAAAAAAAATCGAGCATCATCGCATCAGACGAAATTCCCAGGGCTGTATTAATCGTTTTTACCCCTTTTAACATGGACTATGTTTGCGAAGAACTTGATAAAAACGAGGGTAAACTTAGACCGGAGTGACTTTCATTAGAGAATATTAGCTCTCAAAAGCCACGCGCAAAGTGTTCGTAAACATTACATGTACATATCAGCAATTTAACGAAATTGAACGTACGCAGATAATCATAAAAACTGTTTTCATTTAAAATAAAACGCAATTTATAATTGAATACATAAATTATTTAATAATATAACAAAGTGGAAAATTAATTAAATCCATCATATGTACGCGATTAATCTCTGCAACGCTTGTCGCTCTTTCAGCGCGTTTTACAAGACATCTTGACGTCGTTAAATAATAATGTAACGCCTACCTAGGCGTAGACAGGAGCAAACAAGGCGATGTATTAATCGCGCCATTTCTTAAAGCGCAAAAAAAAGAGAAGAAAAAAAAAACAAGTCAAATGTCTTGGAATAGCGAGACAACAAGTAGTTTTAATATTAGTTTTAACGAGACCCAACAGTTTTACACCAAATCTGGGGGCCGGCAACCATTACCGTGATTACTTTCGTTTTTGATACTTCTTGAAAGTTGTCGAGGGATAGCCCAGGGCCCTCCGGTTTATCTGCCGAATCATTCTCGGCTCGATTTATAAATGTCGAAAGCAAAACCTGCCGAAGCCCGAGGCCCTAACGAGCCCTTCAGATTAATCTCCGGCTTTAGGACCGCCGCTTGACCCTCTCCAAGACCGAACATTTATTGATTAGCATTGATTCGATAATGTGTGTTGGCAACAATATTTTTTTTCAGCACGTCATGCCGGTTAAGACATATTATTAATTAATTAATGATCTTGTATTATTATTTAATCTTATATTTATAAGACCAAAACTATGGTTTATTTTTTGGAAAATAAAATGTGTCTAGTGGAATGAGTATTATAAGGGCAATAGATCCATCACGGTCAAGAGGGAAGGTGCGTCGACCCAGACGAGTGACGAAGGGCCCAGAGCATTGTTTCGCCACATCCTGAAACTTATATTGACAGATTTTTATTAAAAGGATAGCAGAGGACGCGTGTCAAAAGAAAAAAAAGGTGAGACAGGAGATGCCACCGGGGCTTAGCATTTCAAATGAACCAGAATCCTGTACATTCCGGCCCGGGGAATTGCCGGAATGTGAGGGTTGCGGAAAAAAACTAAGCCGTGTGATGTGTTTTTGTAACTGAAATCGCTTTCAGTACACATAAATCCGTTAATTATTTTTATTATTTAAGATATTCCGACGAGTTTAAATTCGTCGTTAAAACGGAGCCAGTTGAAATATTAGAGTTTAACCCCGAATTGTTATTAGGAAGTCGGGGAGGTTATTATGACATTCCAGGATAATATTAAACATGGAGAAAGACAGTCGGAACACACATAGCATGATTAATGATAATGACTCCAATATTTGTCAAGAAGAATGAGTGCGCAAGGGGAAAACCGCAAAGCCCATTGAAAACAGTTAACACGTTCACGGCGAAAATGTGCTTCAATATATCTTCAGTATTGTTTCATGAATAATACATACACATATATATTGAAAATAATCCGAAGAGAAAAGAAATCAAGTCGTTTTTTGATTTAACGCAATTATTAAACGAAACAAAATTAATATTATAATCGGAGATGGATTTAAATAAACCAATAGCGAGGATGAGATAAGAGAGAGAGAGAGAGAGGGAGAGAAAAAATGGACCAATTAAAATTTTACACCCCGTTCAACCGCGGGCCCGGTTATTTCGATGGGCACTTGACATTTTTACATAGGCGAAATTATTCAGTTTACCACTCGAACTCCGATCCGGCTTCGTGTGCCAGGGCCGCATCGGGCAAAAGTGAAGCATATAATATTTTGTTTGTCACTGTTGCGGCTCACCGGCTAATTCACATGCACACCGACTGGCTGCTGTTATTTCAGCTTCAGATATCTGAATTAGCCATTATGGCATTCGAAAACGTTTCATGATTTTACACATGCTCCATGCAGCATATCCCTTGACAATAAAGCAGGGAGACAAACAAACGGAACAAGTTGAACGTGTAATATAAAATAAGTAAACAGAACCACAAATTAAAACCGCCATGACACATGGCGTAGTGTAATTGCTAACAACTTTGTGCACAATTCGTACGTAATATAATTTCATGAAAACAGTAATGCAATTATGAATAAATGAATTGTATAATAACAACGGCGCATTAAAAGCATTTTTATCGAGTACTTAAGTCGATAGATTTTATTAAGAGCAGTAATGTGCCAGATAAAAGGTGAAATACTGCGGTTAAAAATTACAAAATATCTTAGAAGGCATTAATCGCCAGAAGAAATGCGAACGTCTTGAAATAGAAGGCCCTTGCTTCATTAACCCGCATTCAGAGCAAGAACAGAATTAAAAACGAAAGAAGAAAATGTGACCCTAGAAAAGACAAAGGCTCGTAATTGCCGCCGCAGCAGTTTTCGAAAGACGACATTCTGTTGAAAATCACACGTTTTAAATTCTGATATTGATCAAAATCGCGAAATGATATAACCCTTTGGCGAAGACGAGTGCCACTTCTCAATGAGCAGTGACTAATTGAGTTGGCGTTGCTCCATTAGTAGTCAATTTAAATGCAAATGGAAGAAGGAACAATATATCTATTTAAGATGACTCCTCTCAGGTGCACATCACACAATTTTAGTTTAATAAAATTAGGATACGATATCCCGCGACGACCATTTAAATATTAATTGTCATCATTTCGTACTGACACCGATTTCTATTATATTTGTATATTGTGTCATTAAAAAAGTTAATAAAAATTCCCACTTTTAATAAACGGAAAATTGATAACATTGTTACTCGTTATTCAGTTTGCAAATTTATTCGGGAGAGATTAATTGATGTTTTCCCGGAAAATGGATGGAGGAGACTTATAATAATTACGGACCGAGGTATTTAAATAATAATGAATTGACAAACTCCATAAATTAATAAGCCTCAGTGAAAAAAAAATAGTAGAAGCATTTATTTTTATATTAAAAAAATATTTTGACATATGGTCGCTTATCATCAACCCCTCTACGTATCGACAAACACCCTTACATTGAAATCTATTTAGGATAACAGCGTAGAAAATATATGGCGAGCTCGCATTGAATTGTTCCATCCGTTTGATGATTGTATTGTTACCAGATAGGGAGACTAAACGTGAAGGGATAGATTTTTCAAATTATTTCAATTCTGATATGACGATACGAAAAATATTTCACATATTATCAAATTTTATACAATAAAATATAATTTTGGATAGCGGTCGCATATTATCCTTTGGGCACGCGGTTTCCATCCCCCCTAAATGCTCTTGAGCATATTTTATATTTAAAACCGCTGAATTAAAAAGGTCAATTAAAACCGTTTCAAAATGGTTCTCACATTTTTAAAGGGTCGCCAGAATATTTTGCAAACGGGACGAAGGTCCGGTCCGTAAAAACGTTCCCTAATGGAACATGTGTATAATTTAATTGTACATTAGCGTACTGGCAAGAAATGTGCATAAATTTGGTGCTGCGAAAAACGCATATCGGCTCTGTTTCGTTATGAAGCCGTCAGCGTGACGGACGCTGATCCCTTTGATCCCGCGAACATAAATTTATATGAATCACAAGACAGCTTTCGTTTAATATTACGTGACGAACAACGGAAATGAGCAGGAATCGCAATACCGAGCGAAATATTCAATATATTCAGCGACGATACGGCCAGCGCCCTATCTTGCCGTCTGCCATCTATGCAAATATTGTTATGGCGGTCGCGATCAACAAGAAGCAGAAAAAGCAGGCGAGATAAGGGAGCGCAATCATAAAGTGCGATAAACGTAAGCGAAAGATTGGCAAAATAGCTGATAAATAGAGCGGAGCTTAGGCCCGGGGCCTCGGGATTTCGGGGGCTCCCGCGCGCAGACAGACGTATAAATAAAACAAAGGAGGGGGAGAGAAAATAATTTTATCGCGAAATCCCAGCATTTGTCCCGGGTCCCGGTTTTATTGGGACCATTACTCGGCGGCGATGAATATACCGATGTGTGAGGATTTGCCGTCACCGAAAGAAATGTATGTGTGCAGGAAATTGTGTACAATAGATATAGAAGGAGACAACATATAAATAAAGAATGCCAGTAAATATATTACGACGATGACACTATCGGAGACGACTATCAGCGCGAGTGAATACCCATTTCGTCTCGGCTCTTCAATAATCGATTAGGTGAGCTTTCTTTAAATAATGAAAAAATATATGCCCGAGAATCTATAAAATATTATATTATAACGATCGTGCCGTAATATTATTTATATATCGTTTTTAAAGCACGGAAATAAACAATTAAATCTCCCACAAAAAAAATCATAATAGGCTTATATTTTGAACAATGGGTCCCGGCGGAACGGGAAAAACTATTCAGCGGGCACCTTTCATAAATCGGCCGAGTCCGGAAAACTGGTGGGTGTTGTGGAAAGCTGGCACTGGCCTGCATCCAACGCTAATTGAAGAAGAAGAAGCGGGCGAAATACAATTGTACATTCTTGGCATTGAGTCCCGGACCCGAGACCCTAAATCACATGGGAAACAATCGCGAAAACAATTGCAATCCATTTATTAGAAAAGGGGTAGATAGAGGTCCGAAGACGGCTCGCACACAAAAAAAAGTAATCTCAAAAAGGCTAAATTCTTAATACGAAATGACATTAATGCATTTAATTATGCGGATGATAAATGTAAAGGCGTGCTTTTGAAATACATATTCACAAGCACAAGGGGTTGGTTTTGACGATGAAAATGACGGGGAAAATGGCGAAAAAAGGGATTACGTCGTAATTGCAAATCTCTCCTTAACTCTTTTGTTTTAGCGACCTGGCTAACGATCTTCAAGTTAACATCTGTTTAACAAGTCTCTCGTGCAGCTGGATAAAGCACAAAAAACATTATACGGCAAAACTTTACAACAAATATAAGAGCGCGGGATTAAAAATACATAGAATAAATTTCCTAAAAGAATTCCTTCAACGTTGCGATTCGATTATTTTAATAAATGTGAATATTCAAACATCAATTGTTTTATCTTGAAAAATATTGAAAAGTTTAACCCGCACGGGAGTAACAACAACAACAACAACAATGGAATTTCCAATACTCTTGAATTTCCAATACCAAGACGCGAAAACTGTGATCGCAGCCTGCTGCTTTACACACAAGTTGGTAAACTGTCGTTCGCGTCACTACCCCATCACTCCGCGGTTCAGTTGTGATGTCATTATTGCGACTCCGGCCGCAAGCAATCATCATCAAATGCAATATTCAAACTAATTACAGCTGCGACCCTGTCTGACACCGCACCGGAGGGTAAGTGCTACTTGGACCGAACAGGGTTTCCCGCCAAATGAACACCTGTACTGTGAAACGAGTCCATTGAGAGCATTGCGAGGAGAATTGGATGTCACATCGCAGACATTTGTCAACACAGTCTTCGTACGGCTGCAGATATTTTTATAATTACCGAAACGAGACTATGCATTTATTTACCATTATGCGCCAACAACACATTTTAATTAAGCTCGAATCGTGGCAATCGGCTATACAAAAATTCACCGCACGTTTAATAGCCGCGTTGACGTGTGACCGCGTATTGCACGCGCGTTAATTTGCGGCCGCGACTTGTACAAGAGAATTAAAATTTAAATTAGTTCGCCGGCAATTTGAAAATTTTGCAACACACATTCGGCACAAATAATAATTAAAACACGCAGAATTTAGAAAATAAATCATTAATATTATTTACAATCGGTTGAAGAGTGGTGGTGTCGGTCCACCGGGACATACCCGCGCACGCTCGTTACCGTATTTATCGTCGCCGTATTCCGAGTACCGTGTATGCATCAACGTTCGGTATAAACTTTATCACCTGTGGTGCTACAATTTATTTTTTTCGAAAAAAGCAGATTGATAGACCTTTGTTGTCGAAATATTTCAGCCTACGAATATGCAAATGAAAAACGAGTTCCGAAATTGAATGCGGCACGAACGGACCGTGGATTTAATTTTATCGCAAAGCAAATACGACGTTCTCCGCTGACCAGATTAGGATGTACCTTCTGGTGCACCGCGTTGATTGCACACAATCTTGTGTGCTTATTCCATGCCAAAATTAACAACGTCGAAGTGTGACAATTGTATTAAGAGAGTTTTGGGACGTGCCGCTTCCGTTCCGAGACCGAATCAGTGCAAATATTTCAAATTTTGCATATATTTGACGTTTTAAAGAGTTAAGATAGATGGCTGCTGCTTGACCTGAAGCAGCTTTCATACCCATATTTCAAGTAAAATTTCTTAAATTTATGCCCGACGAGATAACATTGTAAATGGGAGCTGCTGTGCGCCAGGCGCTAATTGCATACAATTTACCGAGTTTAATAAATTACAAACACGGGACAAAATGTTTGCAGTTACAACTATCTACAGCGGTCTGCTGCAAAACATTCAATATAGGCTAATATACATATTTATTATGATTTATAAATCAACATT
>JAGXCT010036943.1:0-54028 GCA_022495035.1 Philopotamus ludificatus | reverse complement strand
ATGGCGTTGAAAATATAACCGTAATTACTTCAGTGCAAGATGAATCAAATGAACCAGTCTTTTCTATAGTTGAAAAGACACCGGAAGAAGTAACATCCGATGCGGAAGAATTGCCTGCAATGACATTACAAAAAGATAGTGCCGTAATAATAGAGGAAATTCCTGAAGAAGTAACCGTAACAGAGATCACCACAAAAGAAGGACCGAAAAAACGAGTCGTTAGGAAAAAGATTCTCAAGAAGAAGAAGGATGGAAAGGAAGAAGTTACCGAGATTGTGACGACACAAGATGGCGTTGAGGAGCCGAAAACGACGGTGGTCATTACAGAAAATGACATCGACGAATCTATTCTATCTATCGCACCCATTGTTTTAGACAAAGCACAGGCACAGGTAGTTGAGGAATATCCAGAAACTTTTACAGTCACCGAGGTTAAAACAATGGAGGGCAAAGTAGAAAAGAAGAAAATAAGAAGACGCATCATTAAAAAAGATCTAGGTCCACAACAGGAAATTACGGAAATTACTACAATACAGGAAGGAGACGAACTTCCGGTTACGACAGTAAATGTACAGATGATCAACACGGAACTCTTTGAAACTGAACCATTAGATGAAAATATAATAGTATACAAAGAACCAAAGGTTACTGAGCAGAAAAAGAAGAAAAAGGCTACGACCTGACCAATTTAACGCGCAAATGGAGTTGATCAGCGACGTTGCTGTACAACAAACACAGGTTACAACAGAGGAATTCCCCGAAGACTTTGATAAATTCAAAGCAAAGACAGTGAAAGGTAATGTCAATCAAGAATTGATCGAGAGCTTGACTATAACCGAGAATATTGCGCATGAAACAGAAGAAAATACTGTCGCATCAAAGATACCCGATAAATTCAATGCTCAGATCGAACTAATCAGCGACGTTGCATTGCAACAGTCACAAGTGACAACGGAAGAATTCCCCGAAGACTTTGACAAATTCAAAGCAAAGACAGTTAAGGGCAACGTCAATCAACAGTTGACCGAAAGTTTGACAATTACCGAAAATATTGCGCATGAATCCGAAGAAACCACCATTGTTTCGAAAATCCCTGACCAATTCAACGCACAAGTTGAATTGATCAGCGACGTTGCTGTGCAACAAACACAAGTAACCACGGAAGAATTCCCCGAAGACTTTGACAAATTCAAAGCAAAGACGGTGAAAGGCAACGTCAATCAACAGTTGACTGAAGGTCTGACAATTACCGAAAATATTGCTCACGAATCTGAAGAAACCACCATCGTTTCGAAGATCCCCGACAAATTTAACGCGCAAATCGAATTGATCAGCGACGTTGCCGTACAACAAACACAGGTCACGACGGAAGAATTCCCCGAAGACTTTGACAAATTCAAAGCAAAGACAGTGAAAGGCAACGTCAATCAACAGTTGACAGAAGGAATAACAATAACGGAGAACATTGTTCACGAAACTGAGGGAAAATCCGTTGACTTTGATGCCAAACTGTGTAGACCATCAGAAGCCATCGATCAATTCGTCAGCGTTGACGTATCAGAAATAATTGCCAATACTCAGGAAGGTATATTGAAGATCGAGCCAATGAAACCGACGTCTATTGAAACGACATTCATTCCCAATTCGCCCGTATCGACCAGTGAAATTAACGCTGAAGTCAATGTGGAAAATCTGACCAAGGAACAGCTGAATAAGGTCCAGGCCGAAATCGGTTTCACTGAAGGCTCTGGTATTTGCATATCTGAAAATTTCATAAATGACACAGAGACCATAATGAATGAACCTACGAAGCAAACTTTCCACACGGCAAATGTCTTCATTAAAGAAAATACCGGCGTGACTGTGTCACAGATCGGTACTCACGATAAAGAAGACACTATGCTAAGCATTACCGAAATGGAAGAAAAGGTAGCAACTGCTAACATATCGGGATTGCACGTCGTGCAGAAGGAAATAGTGACGGCGGAAACAGACGTTGGCAAATTTGAAACTGGCGAAGTGACAAAGAACCAAGCGACAACTAAGCAAATGGAGATGGAACACATATCGACTTATGAAACGCCTATATATACCCAAGAAGGTACATTGATTAGCAAAGAGAATGAGTCTTGTCATGTGAGCACAACGATCGAAAACTTCTTGTCGAGCGGTTCAACGATGGCGTTGATAATGGGCGATAAAGAAACGGAGAGCGAATATATCAAGCCCGAATATAAGAGAGGTTCCGTCGATATAGAGCCCAGTTCTGCGTTGCAGAAAATAGATCAAGTCGTATTGGAAACGATCGGGTCTTCGAACGAACCCCTCGAAGCGAACTTTGTCAAAATTATGCCAACGCAGACCGAGCACACGAGCATCGTGCAAGAAGAGGTCTATGTAGAAAGCACCGACGAAGATTTCGTTCCTACGGCCGCCATAAGACAGACTGTGGACGTGAGCTTCACAGAAAAGAAGTGTGTCACTATTCAGGAAACCTTCCCGCAATACGATGACAAGGACATCGATAAGACCTCGCCGAAATCGGCCTTTGCCAACGTAGATTTCATACACAACACCGCGACGCAGTTGACCGAAGTGATCTCCGACCAGACCATCGGTGACTTTAGATCCAAGGAGAAGGACAAGCTGTACGCCCAGCTTCAGCAAGAGAAGCCGAACGAGCATCTGAAGATTGAAGAATGCACGCCGCAAGACGATTTCGCGCCACTGCTAACCACCACGGAGACGTCAAGAGCCGCCATCAAAATTAACGAACTGTCGAACGTATCCATTGACGAAAAAACAGTGTATCAGCAAGAAGGTGAGTACAAGATAACATTAAGACTCGGGTTCGTGTCGGTCCTTAAGCGTCAAAAGAAGAAAAAGCCGCGAAACGTGTGAAGGTTAAACGGGAAATCGGAACGGTACACACACTGCACACATTTCTCAATCTGCACACAATACCACCAACAGAGAAATACAAAATCTAATCTATACATAACTAACACATACAAACATATGTTTGATTCATTTTAAACCCATGTTTAATTCTAAATCTTTGCACATTTACAGAGAGTGGAGTACCGACACATACCGCAAAACTGCAATCAGTACATGTAATAGAAATTCCCAACACAACAGACAGTGCAATCGAATTCAAAGCTAACGTTTTAGATGCTCAAAATCAAATTGTTAATATACACAAACTCAAAACACAAATCGACGTAGAAAATAGTGCAAACACAATCACATCAGATAAAAACATCGATTTATCGCAATTAGAGGACGTACTTATTACAGAAACAAAGCGTACACGAAAGAAGATAACAAAACAGAAAAAACTGAAGATGTGGAAGCCGCACAAAGTGATAAGTATAAATCTGAAGATGTATCCGAATTAAAAGATTTAACATTGCCATATGCATCAACAGCAAACGCGGTAATCGTTGAAGATTTTACACAAAATGTAATAATTTCAGAGGTAATATCTGAAGAAGCACCAGCAATCACCGACGTAACAAAGAAAAAGAAGATCACCAAAAAAATCGTCAAATCGTCAATCGAAGATGTGCAGCCAATAACGCAATTGAAGGAATACCCAGAAGAAATTATCGAAGAGACTGTTTCCGATAAATCAGGTAAAACAAAGAAGAAGATAACGAAAAAACGCGTCATCAAGAAATCCGACGGTAGACAAAGCGAAATTACCACCATCACCACTGTAATAAAGGGCGATGAAGAACCAATCACAACAGTTGAATCGTTCATAACAGACGATATTCCTGAAGAATTTATACAGTTGCAAGAAGAAGCGATAAGCATTGAAGAATTGCCAGAAGAGACGGAAACAATCGTTCATCACGATGTGTTGATTAAATCAGACGAAGAACCCAAGATTACAGAAGCTGTTAAGAAAAAGAAGTCTACTAAAAAAATCGTCAAATCAATCGATACAACTAAAATTGAAGAAATTGAGGATGTAAAACCCATAATGAAAGAATATCCCGAAGAAATTATTGAGGAAATTGTCCCTGACGAATCTGACAAGCCTAAGAAAAAAATAACCAAGAAACGAACAATCAAAAAGACAGACGGGAAACAAGAAGAAAGGACGACAATCACGATTGTTATTAAAGACGACGAAGAGCCGCTTACAATAATTGAATCGTTCGTTACGGATAAGGTTCCTGAAGAAATTTCAGATGTAAAATATGAACCTATTACAATTGAAGAGCTGCCCGAAGTCACAGAGACAATAGTCCAAGAGGATAAAAAGGGCAAAAAGCATACAAAAATAATCAAAAGGAGAAAAATCAAGAAGGTCGTCGATGGTGAAGAAAATATAACCGTAATTACGTCAGTGCAAGACGAATCAAATGAGCCGGTATTTTCTATTGTTGAAATAACCTCCGAAGATCTAACTTCTGACACGGAAGAATCGCCTGTAATCATATTGCAGAAAGATAGCGCCGTGATAATAGAGGAAATTCCTGAGGAAGTAACCGTGACAGAGGTCACTACAAAAGAAGGGCCGAAAAAACGAGTCGTTAGGAAAAAGATTCTAAAAAAGAAAAAGGCTGGAAAAGAGGAAGTTACCGAAATTGTGACTACACAAGATGGCGTTGAAGAGCCGCATACAACGGTCGTCGTTACAGAAAATGACATCGACGAATCTATCCTTCCCATCGCATCCATTGTAACGGACGAAGCACAGGCTCAAATAGTTGAGGAATATCCTGAAACTTTCACAGTCACCGAGGTTAAAACAATGGAAGGAAAAGTACATAAAAAGAAAACAAGGAAGCGCATCATTAAAAAGGATCTAGGTCCACAACAGGAAATTACGGAAATTACTACTATACAGGAAGAAGACGATCTTCCGGTTACGACAGTAAGTGTACAGGTAATCAACACGGAACTCTTTGAAACTGAACCATTAGATGAAAATATAATAGTATACAAAGAACCAAAGGTTACTGAGCAGAAAAAGAAGAAAAAGGCTACGAAGACCAAAACAGTAACATTATTAAGAGAAGAACAAGAAAAAGAGCAACCAATCGAAGAAGCAATTGTCGAATACCCCGAAGAGGTTACACAGGAAACAAAATCGGTTAAAATCATAAGAAAGAAAAAGGTCACTAAGAAAGTAAGTGAAATTCATGAAGCGGGTCCAGTAATTGAAGAAGTGATGGATTACGTGGAGGAACCAATGCCGATAATCGAGAGTAAAGAATACCCTGAAGAAGTTATAGAAGAAATAATACCCGAGTTCAGCGGCAAGGTCGTCAAAAGGGTGACGAAAAAGAGGGTAATCAAAAAGTCTGATGGCAAAAAGGAAGAAACCACAACAATCCTGTCGGTGACAAAGGATGACGAGCCGTCTGTTACAACTGTAGAAGTGGTAACCCAACCGATCGAACAAATAGAGGACGAGCCGATAGAAGCCGAAGAGCCCATGGTTGTAAAAGAGTTACCCGAAACAGTCGACACAATCTACACCGACAACCAAGGCGTTGTTCATAAAAAGATTATTAAGAAGCGTAGGATTAAAAAGGTTGTGGACGGCGTAGAACATATTACGGAAATTAAATCTGTGCAAGAGGGCTCTGATACTCCTGTGATAACCGTGGAGGAGAGGACTCCGGAAGATATTATATTTGAAGAGGAACAGACATTACCGTTGCGCAGGTTTAGCACAGTCAATGCAGTATTGATCGAAGAACTTCCCGAGGAAGTTACTGTAACGGAAATAGTAACCGAACAAGGAGAGCCGATGCAGTCCATTACCAAGAAGAAGGTATTGAAAAAGAAAAAGGGTCCGATAATGGAAACAACAGAGATCATTACCACCCAGAAAGGTCCTGATGAATCTCACACTACAGTCACGGTGACAGAAAATGAGGTCGATGAGTCTTTAGAGGAAATTAAACCTTTCGATATCAAGAAAAAGCATGCCCATATTGTAGAAGAATATCCCGAGAGCGTTACTATTTCCGAAACGAAAACATTCCAAGGCACAATCGATAGGAAGAAAACGAAAAAACGTACTTTTAAAAAGGATTTAGGCTCTCAACAGGAGATAACAGAAATTATAACCGTCGAAAGAGAAGGACAAGAGCCGATCACTTCTATCAATGTACAGTTTATAGATACTGAATTATACGATGCTTTACCATTGGAAATAATTAAACCTCGGGAAGAAGAACCTAAGATTACTGATGTAATTGAAAAGAAGAAAAAAGCAACCAAAAAGATTGTCAAATCATTGATCGATACAACGAAAAGAATCGAGGAAATAAAACCAGTAACACAATTGAAGGAATACCCTGAAGAAATTGTCGAAGAAGTTGTTTCTGATGTATCAGGTAAAACTAAAAGAAAAATAACTAAGAAACGAACGATTAAAAAAACTGATGGCGGGAAGGAGGAGAGGACAATAATCACAACCATAATAAAGGACAATGAAGAGCCTATTACAACCGTTGAATCTATTGTTTCCGATGAGGTTCCTGAAGAAATTTCAGAAATAAAATATGAACCCATAGTAATTGAAGAATTGCCTGAAGTCACAGAGACAATAGTACAAGAAGATAATAAGGGTAAAAAACGCACAAAAATAATCAAAAAGAGGAAAATCAAAAAGGTCGTTGATGGCGTGGAAAATATAACCGAAATTACTTCAGTGCAAGAGGAATCCAACGAACCAGTCTTTACTATCGTTGAAAAAACGCCTGAAGAAGTAACGTCTGACACGGAGGAACTGCCTGTAATTACATTGCAGAAAGATAGTGCTGTGATAATAGAGGAAATTCCTGAGGAAGTAACCGTAACTGAGGTCACCACAAAAGAAGGGCCGAAAAAACGAGTCGTTAGGAAAAAGATTCTCAAGAAGAAGAAGGGTGGAAAAGAGCAAATTACCGAAATTGTAACGACACAAGATGGTGTTGAAGAACCGCAAACGACGGTCGTCGTTACAGAAAATGACATCGACGAATCGATTTTACCTATCGCACCCGTCGTTACAGACAAAGCGCAGGCTCAGGAAGTTGAAGAATATCCGGAAACTTTCACAGTCACCGAGGTTAAAACAATGGAAGGCAAGGTGCAAAAGAAAAAGACAAGAAAACGCATTATTAAAAAAGATCTAGGTCCGCAACAGGAAATTACGGAAATTATTACAACACAGGAAGAAGACGATCTTCCGGTTACTACAGTAAATGTACAAATAATTAACACGGAACTCTTCGAAACCGAACCATTAGATGAAAATATAATAGTATACAAGGAACCGAAAGTCACTGAGCAGAAAAAAAAGAAAAAGAAGACAAAGATTACTCCTGTTTCATTCTTTGTGGGTGAACAAGAAATTAAATCCGATGAAGAAACAATACAACCATTAGAAGAAATTGTTGAAGAAACAGTTTCTGATAAATCAGGAAAAATACAGAAAAAGATAACGAAAAAACGTATCATCAGGAAAGCTGATGGTAAACAAATTACCACTCTCACCACTGTAATAAAAGAAGAAGAACCAGTAACGACAGTTACTGAATCTTTCGTAACGGAAAATATTCCGCAGGAAATTATGGAATTAAAAGAAGAGCCGCTAATTATTGAAGAATTGCCCGAAGTAACGGAGACAATTGTTCATCACGATGTGTTAATTAAATCTGATGAAGAAGAGCCCAAGATTACCGACGTAACTAAGAAGAAAAAGAAAACCGTTAAAAAAGTTGTTAAATCTTTATTCGATACGATGCAAATTGAAGGAATCGAGGATATTAAACCGATGACGCAATTGGAGGAATACCCAGAAGAGATAATTGAAGAAACTGTTTCTGATGTATCTGGCAAAACTAAGAAAAAAATAACCAAAAAACGTAAGATTAAAATGATTGGGGATAAAAAGGAAGAAATGAGAACTATCACGACTATTATAAATGACAATGAAGAGCCTATTACAACTGTTGAAACTGTTATTTTCGATGAGGTTCCTAAAGAAATTTTTGATATTAAAGATGAACCATTGACAATCGAAGAATTGCCGGAAGTATCAGAAACAATTGTTGAACACGATGAGAAGGATAGAAAGCGTAAGAAAATAATTAAAAAACGCAGAATAAAGAAGATCGTCGACGGTGTAGAAAGCATTACGGAAACTACGTCAGTTGTATTTAAAGATGATATTGATGAAGATGTGATTGATAAACCTTCGGATGAGAAAATTGAGACGATCAAGCCGATAGCTTCTAAAATTAAAACAAAGCCTAAACGCGATGATTTTGATGATGATTTAAGCACTATTGATGATTTGATAATTGAGAAGGATCATGCACGTGTTGTGATTCAAGCGTCTGTAACTGATATGGTTGAGTCAATATCCATTGAACAGCCTCTCGTTCACTTTAAAGATCTACCGAGAGACGAATCAGAAACATCGTATCATACTACAGAGGAATACACCCACACTACACCCAAAACACATAAGAAACAGGTAAAAGTATCTCAAAAAATCACACCATCAGCGGCAGATGACAATCGTCCGTCAGATGAAAAACAGACAAGCGACATATCTCCTACAATTTCCACACAAAACACACCAGAGTCCAATAATACATACACAACAACCGAGGAAAAACAATTTGACGGATCCAATATTATCTGTGAATTCATACCTACGCTAGACACCACAGAACCATCTTCTTTTGAAACAGTCGACACTCAAAATCTGAAAAATATTATTACACATTCAGTACAAGGTAATGAAACACAAACACTACTAAAAATTAAAAAAAAAAAAATGTGATTTACATAATTTTTATCAAATATGTTCTTTCTTGATTTATATTTCAGAATACATTGATGAATGCATACCAATCACACATCGTACACGACCAACACCAACACATATTGAGGAAACGCCTCAGGTTACAGAAATTACGGTACATGAAAATAAAGTAGGTAAGGTAAGCAAAAAAATCAAGAAACAAAAAACGGTAAAGGAAGATATTCAAGAAGACGTAACAGAGGAGAAAAGGGTGGAAAATTTCACAGACGAAGATACTACAACCATTCAAGAAATTCCCGCTTTGGAAACGCAAACTGCAAACATTATTTTCGAAGAACCTGACGAAATTTGTATAACTGAAGTCGTCGTCGAAGCTGATAGTTCTAAGAGTGATGTCGGTGAAATGGAAACGAAAGTAATACAAGAAGAAAAACAAAAGAATAAGCGAATAGTTAAGAAAACAATTCGCAAATCAAAAACAACCAAAGAGCCGCAACCTGATGATAAAACAACAGAATTAGAAATCGACGAAGATCTCGAGCAAATAAAACCGTTCGAATACGTCAAAGAAAAAATACGTATCGTCGAAGAAATGCCGGAAACAGTTACAGTAACAGAAATTCAAACGTGGAAAGGACCGGACGCAGAAACAAAGGATGTAAAGAGAAAGAAAGTGATCAAAAAGGTGACAAGAACAATCGTCGAATCGAGCGACGGGCCTGTTATCGAAGAAATCGAAGACGATGTCGTAACAGTGCCAGAACTAAAAGAATATCCGGAAGAAATAATCGAAGAAACAGTCATCGACAAAACTGGCAAAAGAAAAAAGAAAATTACAAAGAAACGCATTATCAAAAAGTCGGACGACAATCAAGAAGAATTGACGACAATCACAACAGTATGCAACGAAGGAGAAGAACCGATCACCACGGTAGAATCCGTAATAATCGACGAGATGCCTGAAGAATTATTAGATTCTAAAGTGGAGCCGATCACGATCGAAGAATTGCCCGAGGTCACAGAAACAATAGTTCAACAGGATGTCAAAGGCAGAGTGCATAAGAAAATCGTTAAAAAACGAAGAATTAAAAAGATTGTGGACGGTGTAGAAAACATTACGGTAATTACATCGGTGCAAGAGGGTTCTGATGCACCTGCGATAACAGTAGAAGAAAAATCTCCCGAAGATATTATATTTGAAGAAGAACAAACCTTACCTTTGCGCAGGTTTAGCACTGTCAATGCGATATTGGTTGAAGAACTTCCCGAGGAAGTTACCGTGACGGAAATAATAACCGAACAAGGAAAACCGATGCAGTCTATTACCAAGAAGAAGGTATTGAAAAAGAAAAAGGGTCCGATAATGGAAACAACAGAGATCATTACCACCCAGAAAGGTCCTGATGAATCTCACACTACAGTCACGGTGACAGAAAATGAGGTCGATGAGTCTTTAGAGGAAATTAAACCTTTCGATATCAAGAAAAAGCATGCCCATATTGTAGAAGAATATCCCGAGAGCGTTACTATTTCCGAAACGAAAACATTCCAAGGCATAATCGATAAAAAGAAAACGAAAAAACGTACTTTTAAAAAGGATTTAGGCTCTCAACAGGAGATTACAGAAATTATAACTGTAGAAAGAGAAGGACAAGAGCCGATAACTTCTATAAATGTACAGTTTATGGATACTGAACTGTACGATGCTTTACCATTGGAAGTAATTAAACCTCGGGAAGAAGAACCTAAGATCACTGAAGTAATTGACAAGAAGAAAAAGGCAACCAAAAAGATTGTCAAATCGTTGATTGATACAACGGAAGAAATTGAGGAAATAAAACCAGTAACACAATTGAAGGAATATCCTGAAGAAATAGTCGAGGAAGTTGTTTCTGATGTATCAGGCAAGACTAAGAAAAAAATAACCAAGAAGCGAACGATTAAAAAAATTGATGGCGGAAAGGAAGAGAAGACTACCATCACAACAGTTATACAGGACGATGAAGAGCCTATTACAACCGTCGAATCCATTGTTTCCGATGAGGTTCCTGAAGAAATTTCAGAAATAAAATATGAACCCATAGTAATTGAAGAATTGCCTGAAGTCACAGAGACAATAGTACAAGAAGATAATAAGGGTAAAAAACGCACAAAAATAATCAAAAAGAGGAAAATCAAAAAGGTCGTTGATGGCGTGGAAAATATAACCGAAATTACTTCAGTGCAAGAGGAATCCAACGAACCAGTCTTTACTATCGTTGAAAAAACGCCTGAAGAAGTAACGTCTGACACGGAGGAACTGCCTGTAATTACATTGCAGAAAGATAGTGCTGTGATAATAGAGGAAATTCCTGAGGAAGTAACCGTAACTGAGGTCACCACAAAAGAAGGGCCGAAAAAACGAGTCGTTAGGA
This sequence comes from Philopotamus ludificatus, assembly GCA_022495035.1. Lineage (NCBI taxonomy): Eukaryota > Metazoa > Arthropoda > Insecta > Trichoptera > Philopotamidae > Philopotamus > Philopotamus ludificatus. The sequence goes on along the minus strand of JAGXCT010036943.1, from coordinate 42,826 downwards.
AAAAGATTCTCAAGAAGAAGAAGGGTGGAAAAGAGCAAATTACCGAAATTGTAACGACACAAGATGGTGTTGAAGAACCGCAAACGACGGTCGTCGTTACAGAAAATGACATCGACGAATCGATTTTACCTATCGCACCCGTCGTTACAGACAAAGCGCAGGCTCAGGAAGTTGAAGAATATCCGGAAACTTTCACAGTCACCGAGGTTAAAACAATGGAAGGCAAGGTGCAAAAGAAAAAGACAAGAAAACGCATTATTAAAAAAGATCTTGGACCACAACAGGAAATTACTGAAATTACAACTACTCAGGAAGGAGACGATCTTCCGGTTACCACAGTAAGCGTACAAGTAATCAATACGGAACTTTTCGAAACCGAACCATTGGATGAAAATATAATAGTATACAAAGAACCCAAAGTCACACAGCAGAAGAAGAAGAAAAAGAAGGTTATTATTGAAGAATTGCCGGAAGAAACGGAAACAGTCGTTCTCCACGATGTATCGATTAAACCACTGGAAGAAGAACCTAAGATCACTGAAGTAATTGACAAGAAGAAAAAGTCAACCAAAAAGATTGTCAAATCAGTGATTGATACAACGGAAGAAATCGAGGAAATAAAACCAATAACGCAATTAAAAGAATACCCTGAAGAAATTGTCGAGGAAGTTGTTTCTGATGTATCAGGCAAGACTAAGAAAAAAATAACCAAGAAGCGAACGATTAAAAAAATTGATGGCGGAAAGGAAGAGAAGACTACCATCACAACAGTTATACAGGACGATGAAGAGCCTATTACAACCGTCGAATCCATTGTTTCCGATGAGGTTCCTGAAGAAATTTCAGAAATAAAATATGAACCCATAGTAATTGAAGAATTGCCTGAAGTCACAGAGACAATAGTACAAGAAGATAATAAGGGTAAAAAACGCACAAAAATAATCAAAAAGAGGAAAATCAAAAAGGTCGTTGATGGCGTGGAAAATATAACCGAAATTACTTCAGTGCAAGAGGAATCCAACGAACCAGTCTTTACTATCGTTGAAAAAACGCCTGAAGAAGTAACGTCTGACACGGAGGAACTGCCTGTAATTACATTGCAGAAAGATAGTGCTGTGATAATAGAGGAAATTCCTGAGGAAGTAACCGTAACTGAGGTCACCACAAAAGAAGGGCCGAAAAAACGAGTCGTTAGGAAAAAGATTCTCAAGAAGAAGAAGGGTGGAAAAGAGGAAGTTACCGAGATTGTAACGACACAAGATGGCGTCGAAGAGCCGCAAACGACGGTCGTTGTTACAGAAAATGACATCGATGAATCTATTCTACCTATCGCACCCGTCGTTACTGATAAAGCACAGGCTCAAGAAGTTGAAGAATATCCGGAAACTTTCACAGTCACTGAGGTTAAAACAATGGAGGGCAAAGTACAAAAGAAGAAAACACGAAAACGCATCATTAAAAAAGATCTAGGCCCACAACAGGAAATTACGGAAATTATTACTACGCAAGAAGGAGACGATCTTCCGGTTACCACGGTAAACGTACAAATAATTAACACGGAACTCTTCGAAACCGAACCATTAGATGAAAATATAATAGTATACAAGGAACCGAAAGTCACTGAGCAGAAAAAGAAGAAAAAGAAGACAAAGACTACTCCTGTTTCATTCCTTGTGGGTGAACAAGAAATTAAATCCGATGAAGAAACAATACAGCCATTAGAAGTAATTGAATATCCAGAAGAAATTATTTCTGAAACGGTTGAAGAAACCAAATTGGCAAAAATAAAAAAGAAGAAACGACCGATTACAAAAAAAGACGAAACTGTGACTGCTGAAGATAGCCCATTGATAGAAGAGCTTGATGATGAACCAGTGGAAATTCTGGAATATCCCGAACAAACACAAGTAGAAATGGTTCCAGACAATCAAGAAATCGTTAGAAAGAAGATTATAAAGAAACGCATCATTAGGAAACGAGTTGGTGGAAAAGAAGAAGTCATCGAAACAGAAACTGTTGAAGACGCAGAACTTCCAATCACCACCGTAACTACACAATTCATTGATACAGAACTATTAAATACGACACCACTTGAAACCGGCGATAAGCAACCAAAGAGTCCCAAATACACCATCACAAAAGAACTCGAACATATATTTGTAACAAATACCGAATCATTGAAGGATACTGATGACGTAGATGCGCCAACCACCGACGACATAATACAAAAGCAGAGCGTTACTCCAACAGTACACGACACGTCTGATCTAATGCAGCCAAACGTGGAAGAAACACCCCTCACTAAAAAAGCAATCAAAGCCAAAACTCCGACAAAAAAAACACACAAAAAAACCGATACACTCGATGAAGTAACAAAGAACACAGGAGAACATCTACCGGAACAAAACGACAATATAGTTGAGTATGACACCAAGTTAACAAAATCACCTATCGCAGACCATGACACTCATAGTTTGAAAACCTCTACTACACATTTATATCAAGGTAACAAACACAAAACATTGTTTTAATTTACATTGGTGCTATTTGTATTAACGTGTTTTTCAAATATGCCTTTGTTGATTTGTAATTTCAGAGGAGTTTGACGAATGCATTCCAATCACACATCGCACACAGCCAATACCAACACAAATTGAGGAACTGCCTCATATTAGTGAAACTGTAATTATAGACGATCACGTAGGTAAGGTGCATAAAAAGGTTAAAAAAACAAAACAGGAGAAAACAATAATTAAAGATGTTCAGGACAAAAAACCAATCGACGATCAGTCGATTGACGACGACACAGTCGAAGAAATACAAGAATATCGACCAAAGATGGAAAAAGCAATAGTGACAGAGGAAGAACCTGATGAGGTCGTAATTTCCGAGGTGGAAGTCGAAGAGGGAACTACCAAGCTAAAACATCGCAAAAAGACAATCATCAAGAAAAAGAAAGTAGTTGAAGACGACACGTCCAAAACAATAACATTCAAAGAAGACTCGGACGAACCGGATATCGTCTTGGAAAATATAAAACCAATTATTAAAGAATACGCCAGAATCGTTGAACACGTTTCAGATCTAATAACAATCACGGGATTCACCACTGAAGAAATAAATACAGGGAAGACCATAAAGAAAAAACGCGTAGTTAAAAAGGATTCCAAGGTAATATCCGAAACTGTTGCTGATGTAGACATTTTGGACGATGAAGATTTCGATACTGAAATTAACGACTTCACCCTACTTGGAAAGAGAACTAAACCAAGAATAACAGAAGTAACAGATGAGCTGGAAGAATATAAAATTGGTGAAGAACCTAAATATACCGTTGAAATGCGAGAATACCCGGAGGAAGTTGTCGAAGAAATCGTTCCGTTGACAACAGGAAAATCTGTCAAAAAGATAACTAAGAAACGCGTCATCAAAAAGACCGACGGTAAAAAAGGAGAAATTACAACAATTACCACGATTTCGAAAGGAACAGAAGAACCTGTTACTACAATTATGGTCCAAACTGAAGACGAAGTGCCAGAATTGGATGAACACGTGGAACCTGTGATCATTGAAGAATTACCTGAAGTCACAGAAACAATAGTACAAGAAGATAATAAGGGTATAAAACGTACAAAGATTATCAAGAAGAGGAAAATCAAGAAGGTCGTCGATGGCGTTGAAAATATAACCGTAATTACTTCAGTGCAAGATGAATCAAATGAACCAGTCTTTTCTATAGTTGAAAAGACACCGGAAGAAGTAACATCCGATGCGGAAGAATTGCCTGCAATGACATTACAAAAAGATAGTGCCGTAATAATAGAGGAAATTCCTGAAGAAGTAACCGTAACAGAGATCACCACAAAAGAAGGACCGAAAAAACGAGTCGTTAGGAAAAAGATTCTCAAGAAGAAGAAGGATGGAAAGGAAGAAGTTACCGAGATTGTGACGACACAAGATGGCGTTGAGGAGCCGAAAACGACGGTGGTCATTACAGAAAATGACATCGACGAATCTATTCTATCTATCGCACCCATTGTTTTAGACAAAGCACAGGCACAGGTAGTTGAGGAATATCCAGAAACTTTTACAGTCACCGAGGTTAAAACAATGGAGGGCAAAGTAGAAAAGAAGAAAATAAGAAGACGCATCATTAAAAAAGATCTAGGTCCACAACAGGAAATTACGGAAATTACTACAATACAGGAAGGAGACGAACTTCCGGTTACGACAGTAAATGTACAGATGATCAACACGGAACTCTTTGAAACTGAACCATTAGATGAAAATATAATAGTATACAAGGAACCAAAGGTCACTGAGCAGAAAAAGAAGAAGAAGGCCACAAAGACCAAAACAGTAACATTCTTAATGGAAGAACAAGAAGAAAAACCAATCGAGGAAACAATTGTCGAATACCCCGAAGAAGTTACACAGGAAACAAAATCGGTTAAAATCATAAGAAAGAAAAAGGTCACTAAGAAAGTAAGTGAAATTCATGAAGCGGGTCCAGTAATTGAAGAAGTGATGGATTACGTGGAGGAACCAATGCCGATAATCGAGAGTAAAGAATACCCTGAAGAAGTTATAGAAGAAATAATACCCGAGTTCAGCGGCAAGGTCGTCAAAAGGGTGACGAAAAAGAGGGTAATCAAAAAGTCTGATGGCAAAAAGGAAGAAACCACAACAATCCTGTCGGTGACAAAGGATGACGAGCCGTCTGTTACAACTGTAGAAGTGGTAACCCAACCGATCGAACAAATAGAGGACGAGCCGATAGAAGCCGAAGAGCCCATGGTTGTAAAAGAGTTACCCGAAACAGTCGACACAATCTACACCGACAACCAAGGCGTTGTTCATAAAAAGATTATTAAGAAGCGTAGGATTAAAAAGGTTGTGGACGGCGTAGAACATATTACGGAAATTAAATCTGTGCAAGAGGGCTCTGATACTCCTGTGATAACCGTGGAGGAGAGGACTCCGGAAGATATTATATTTGAAGAGGAACAGACATTACCGTTGCGCAGGTTTAGCACAGTCAATGCAGTATTGATCGAAGAACTTCCCGAGGAAGTTACTGTAACGGAAATAGTAACCGAACAAGGAGAGCCGATGCAGTCCATTACCAAGAAGAAGGTATTGAAAAAGAAAAAGGGTCCGATAATGGAAACAACAGAGATCATTACCACCCAGAAAGGTCCTGATGAATCTCACACTACAGTCACGGTGACAGAAAATGAGGTCGATGAGTCTTTAGAGGAAATTAAACCTTTCGATATCAAGAAAAAGCATGCCCATATTGTAGAAGAATATCCCGAAAGCGTTACTATTTCTGAAACGAAAACATTCCAAGGCACAATCGATAAAAAGAAAACGAAAAAACGTACCATTATAAAGGATTTAGGCCCGCAGCAGGAGATAACAGAAATTATAACTGTAGAAAGAGAAGGACAAGAGCCGATCACTTCTATCAATGTACAGTTTATGGATACTGAACTTTATGATGCTTTGCCATTGGAGGTAATTAGACCTCGGGAAGAAGAACCTAAGATCACTGAAGTAATTGACAAGAAGAAAAAGGCAACCAAAAAGATTGTCAAATCGTTGATTGATACAACGGAAGAAATTGAGGAAATAAAACCAGTAACACAATTGAAGGAATATCCTGAAGAAATAGTCGAGGAAGTTGTTTCTGATGTATCAGGCAAGACTAAGAAAAAAATAACCAAGAAGCGAACGATTAAAAAAATTGATGGCGGAAAGGAAGAGAAGACTACCATCACAACAGTTATACAGGACGATGAAGAGCCTATTACAACCGTCGAATCCATTGTTTCCGATGAGGTTCCTGAAGAAATTTCAGAAACAAAATATGAACCGATTACAATTGAAGAGCTGCCTGAAGTCACAGAGACAATAGTACAAGAAGATAATAAGGGTATAAAACGTACAAAAATTATCAAGAAGAGGAAAATCAAAAAGGTCGTCGATGGCGTTGAAAATATAACCGTAATTACTTCAGTGCAAGATGAATCAAATGAACCTGTCTTTTCTATTATTGAAAAAACACCCGAAGAATTCATCGAGGAGGAAATTCCTGAAGAATTAACCGTTACAGAAGTGATTACGAAAGAATATCCTGAAGAAATTGTTGAAGAGACTGTTTCTGATAAATCGGGAAAAATTAAGAAAAAAATAACGAAAAAACGTATCGTCAAGAAAATTGACGGTAAACAAGGAGAAATCACTACTATCACTACTGTTGTAAAAGATGACGAAGAACCAGTGACGACAGTTGAATCTTACGTAACGGATGATATTCCTGAAGAAATTACGGAGAAATCGGTAATCAAAACTATCAAAAAAATTAAGAAAACTAAACTAAAAACCCACGACGAAGGAATTATCGAAGATGATTTAACTGCACCATTACACGAGGAACAAATACCAACGAAAATTACCTCGCATACCTCAATTATTTCAGGTGATAATACTGATAACACAGTAAATATAATTTCTCCCATCATTCACTCTGATGAACTTATCGAACAGCCTGCACACGAACCAACACCTCTCCCAGCAGAAAAAACTGGTAAGCAAAAAATGAAAAAACCTATTAAGAAACCTGAATTGCCATTACAAGAAAACACTGAACCTAAAACAGAAGAACAAAACATCATTGATAACAAACAAATTAAACCCATTCATAAACCAATCATACCGGACGAAACATCACTGTTCACCGAAGAAACAATCGATATACCTGAATTTAAAATTCAGCCCAAAGAACCTACATCTTCACTATACGACACAGGAATTGAAAAGTGTGTAGTTCAAACACAAGGTAAAATAATTCAATCTATTACTGAAGTACTGTTTTCCCGGCTTTTTTTTGCTTTATAAATAATTGAATTGACGTATTTTCAGAATATATGCAAGATGAAACATCTAAACATACTCCAGTAACACAAATTCAGCACTCAGATGAAAACAAATTTACAATATTAGAAGACACTTTTACTCCTCTATCCACTCAATCGTCAGACAACGAAGAAATAGAAGAGATTGTGACCAAATTCGAAAGGGCGCCTGGATCTGCTGAAGCGAAGAAAATCACAACCAAAAGAACCATAATACGCAAGAAATCATCTCGGGTAAAGAAAACGGAAGCTCCAACCAGCGACAAAGGTGATATTGTCATTGAAGAAGTGCTGGACGATGAACAGGAACCTTTAGAAAAGACGACGCCAAAATCTGATTTTAGCATCGAAGAATGCGAGACAACCGAAGAAACAACCGAGAAAGGTATGGTGCAATTTGAAGACGATGATAGCATGCCGATTCCAGAGCAAATTTCTACCTTTAATATTGAAGAGGTTCAAGATGTAACCGATACGCCCGAAACTAATATTGTCATAGTACATAAAGATGAGGTCAAGACTAAGAAAATCAAAAAGAAAGTAATTAAAACCCAAATCATCGAGGATGTCGTGATGAAAGATGAAACTACAAAAGATTTCGATGAGACTGTAGAACCAATCCAACTTTCTTTCGTAGAGACTGTTGAAAAACTTGAAGATACGCCGACTGTATCTGAACCTGTCGAAATTATAGATACACCTCTGATAGAAGAAGTCGAAGAACCGGTACCTGTCACAGATAAAACAGAAAAAATCAAAAAGAAAAAACGCGTTATTAAAACTAAAGAAACCACAGTGACAGAAGAAATGGTTGAAGAAAAACCGATCGAGGAGATATTACAACCGGAAGAAGAGATAATTGAGCCAGAAAAACCTCTGGATGAAATACCCAAGGACGAACCAAAAACCAAAAAGGTTAAAAAGGTGAAAGTATCTAAACCTACAAAAGAAAAATCAGAAGAAAAAGTTGATTTATTGCCAGAAGATGAGGAATATACCCCAAAGATAGAGGAAATTGTTCCAGAAGAAACGCCCATCGAAGAAGAAGTGGAGGAACCTGAAGAAATTGTACCAGAGGATAAATTACCAGAGGATTTACCAGAATCTAAACAGAAAACTACTAAAAAAATAATAAAGAAAAAGATTACCAAAGCCAAAGAATCTAAAGAATCTGAAGTAGCAATTGTAGAAGAAGATAAACCAGAGGAACCTAAAGAGAAAACAAAACCTAATAAAATAACACTTGAAAAAGTTAAATTGGTTCCAATGAAAATTGAACATAAGCAACAAATAGCAAAGAAATTGGAAATATCGGAGGTACCCGCTTTTGCTATGAAAAAATTAACGAAAACTCCAGTCAAACGAAAGGAAGAACCTAAATCGACAGCTGTTCCAAAGATTTTGCTGAAAAGTCGTATTAGGTATATTAATGATTGGCCACCTAAAGAATATACTATGACAATATCATACCTTGGGTCCGTGCGTGATGCTGGAATACTATCTAGAAATGCTAAAGAAGCTGCAAAAATAAAACGCAAAGTCTTTAAGCCGAAACACATTCCCGATGAGGAGCCAGTTGAATTGGAAAAACCAGAATTTACACGCGAAGATATTATAAGAACTGAATCGATCAAAGACGAACCTAAATATATAAAGGAGCCCAAACAGCCCGAAGAAGAAGAAAAAATAGAACCTAAGAAGATTACCCTTGGCAAAAAAGAACTTATAGATGAAGTACAGGTAGAGGAAAAAGTCGTTTTGAAAAAGATTCCTTTAGAAGATGAATTACCCGTCGAGCCAGAAAAGGATAAAAAACCGAAAGAAATTGAGGAACCAAAAGAACCAGAGGTATTAAAGAAACCAAAGAGGACACCTAAAATGGCAGAAATTGAACCTTTCGATACTAGTAGAGATGATGTAGAATTAGAAACATATGAGAAACCTGAAAAAGAGACTGACGATACCCCGGAGTCAAATGAACCTACAAAATACAAAAGACCAAAGAAAACTCCTAAGGAGCCTGAAACAAATGAAGCTATTTTGAAAAAGGGAATTCCAAAACCACCGAAACCCGAAGAAGTTGAAGAAGTTAAATTCAGGAAACCGGAAAGACCTCCCAAAGAAGAAGAGGAAACACAAATTAAATTGAAACCTTTCGAAAAGAAGAAAACTGAAGATGAGATCCCAGTTGATGATAAATTTAAAGCTCCTCTAGAACCTATAGACATAGGATCAAGCGAATTACCAGAATACAAACCTGTCGAAAAGCCAACTAAGAAAAAGAAGGTACCTAAACCTAAAGTAGAAAGCGAAGTAGAAGAGGTAAAACCAATAGAAGTTGAAGAAACTAAACCGGAACCAATTATTCCTAAAGAGGAGATTTTGGAAGCTCCCGAAGACCTTCCCAAGACTGAAAAAGTTCCCGAACCGATCAAGGTGGTTGAAGAACCTAAACCCGATGATAAACCTGAAGAAATTATCCCAGAAAAAATACCTGACGAAATAGTTGAACCTCAAGAAGAAAAAACACCAGAAGTAATAACAACTATCGAGAAAAAGATAACGAAAACAAAGAAACGTATAATAAAACAAAATGTTGGAACAAAAATAGAAGCTGAGATAACTACTATAGATCAAGAAGGTGAGGAACCGTCCACAACGATCGTAGTGAAATCATATGACACAGAAGAAATCTCAGAAGAATTCGGTGATACATTACCATTGGCCGAACCACAGAAGGAATTCAAACAGATCGACGTAACTCTTCAATTAAATCCTGAGACAATCTCTTACACAATGCCACAGACTATAGAATCTATTGACCAAATAACCAATATATCAAATCTGAACAAGACACAACCATTTACAGATAGTGAATTAATTCATGAAACTATTGCCGAATTAAGATCACCTTCTAAAGACTTTACATTGACGTTAGAAAACCAAGACACGGCTACATTTATAACACTTGAAAATGAACATTATATAACCTCTGAATTTAATGCTGAAATGATTCCAGATGATTTGAATATGCCAACAAAGACCACCGAACAAAAGCCGGAAATTGGAATTGAAAAGTCAAATGCAGATTTGAAGGTAACACCCGTGAAACCATTACAGTTTGTCCAGGATAACGTTGTAGAGAAGTATCCCGAAGAAAAACTCCAAGAATTCAAACCAGAAGAAGCAGATACAACTAGTACTACTCAAAAAGTATTGGAAGTGAACAGTATCTCGACCATGGATGTGCAAATTTTGGACACAACAAAGGATATTAAAGAAAAAACGGAAACGTGTGTAGCAGCTGTGGATATAAATGAGGATCATATTACATTAACTTCAAAAGTAGAACAAATCGAAATAAAACAAAGTAAGGACGAAAAGAAAGAGCCAGAAAAACCTAAAAAAGTCACATTTGAAGAAGTTGAAAAACCAGAAGTTGTCGAAGAAAAGAAAACCAAAAAGACACGCAAGGTTCACAAAAAAGAAATCATTGAACAAGAACAAGAACCAGAAGTGTTACCGGATGTTATTCCAGAGCCCCAGCCAGAGGAACCAGTGGCCCCAGTGGAAGAAACGCCGAAACCAGTTGAAGAGCCGGTAAAGGAACCAAAGCCAGAGCCACAGCCACAAGAGGAAAAACTTCCGGAGCCGGAAGTAGTACCAGAAACAATTCCAGAGCCAATACCAGAAGAGCCAGAGGCTCCAGTTGAAGTTGAGGAAAAACCGAAACCTGCTAAAAAGGTTAAAAAGCCGAAAAAAGAACCAGAGCCACAGCCACAAGAAGAAACTCTTCCAGAACCGGAAGTAGTACCAGAAATAATTCCAGAGCCAATACCAGAAGAGCCAGAGGCTCCAGTTGAGGTTGAGGAAAAACCAAAACCTGTCAAAAAGGTTAAAAAGCCGATAAAAGAACCAGAACCAGAGCCACAGGTGGAAACACTTCCAGAGCCAGAAGTATTACCAGAAATAGTACCAGAGCCACAGCCAGAAGAGCCTGCCGTTGTAGTTGAAGAAAAACCGAAACCTGTTAAAAAGGTTAAGAAACCATCAAAGGAACCAGAGCCAGAGCCAAAACCTCAAGAGGAAATAATTCCAGAGCCAGAAGTATTACCAGAAGTAGTTCCAGAAGTAGTTCCAGAAGTAGTTCCAGAAGTAGTACCGGAGCCACAGCCAGAAGAGCCAGTGGCCCCAGTTGAGGAAAAACCAAAACCTGTTAAAAAAGTTAAAAAGCCAGTAAAAGAACCAGAACCAGAGCCACAACCACAAGAGGAAACACTTCCAGAGCCGGAAGTATTACCAGAAGTAATACCAGAGCCACAACCAGAAGAGCCAGCGGTTGTAGTTGAAGAAAAGCCAAAACCTGTCAAAAAGGTCAAAAAGCCGATAAAGGAACCGGAACCAGTTCCACAGACGGAAATACTTCCAGAGCCAGAAGAAGTTCCAGAAATAGTACCAGAACCGCAACCAGAAGAACCAACTGCACTAGTTGAGAAAAAACCGAAACCTGTCAAAAAGGTCAAAAAGACGAAAAAAGAACCAGAGCCAGAGCCACAGGTGGAAACACTTCCAGAACCGGAAGAAGTTCCAGAAATAGTGCCAGAGCCACAACCAGAGGAACCTATTGCTCCGGTCGAGGAAAAGCCCAAGCCGGCTAAAAAGACTAAAAAACCAATAAAACAGGTTGAAACACAACCTGAACCAGAAGTAATACCAGAACCTCAACCAGAGGAACTACCTGTAGAGCAGCCAGAGGAAATAACACCTGTTATAGAGAAAACAAAACCTGTTAAGAAAACAAAGAAACCTGTCGAGGATGTAGAAAAACCAATTGAAGTAGTTAAAACACCAGAGGAACCTAAACCCGCAGAAATTCCAAAGAAAAAACCACAGTTGCAAAAATTACAGGCAATGAAAATTGAAAGGAAAGAAACTAAGGTTACTAAAATACAAATTTCTGAAGCGTCAGAAGTCCCCCTATTTGCTCAGGTGAAACTAAAGAAGGCTGTAGCTACGCCGGCTAAAAAGGAAGCTAAACAAACAACGCTTCCAAAATTCTTACTCAAAAGTCGTATTACTTATGTTCGAGATTGGCCTCCGGATGAAATTAAACCGATAATCAGTTTCATGAACTCTGTTCGTGATGCGGGAATACTATCTAGGAATGCTAAAGAAGCTGCAAAAATACAAAGGAAGAAGTATGTCGAAGTAGTTTTGCCAGAACTTCATAAAGTAGAACTGGAAAAACCAAGTTTTGGTCGTGAAGATATATTAGAATGTATTCAAACATTGCCTGAAAAGCCAAGAGAAAAGGTAATCACAACTACGGAAGAAGAAGAAGAAAAGCCATTCTCCATAAAATTAGGTAAAGGAAAAATACCTGTACAGGAATCAGTTGAAGAAGATGTTGTTTTGAAACCAATACCTAAGAGAAAGCCTGAAAAAATTGAATCTGTTGAAGCTGAGCCTGTCAGCCTCGAATTACCAAAACATGTCAGTAAGATTGAGGAACCAGAAGATTTTACATTGAAATTTAAACCTACTCCTAGTAAACCGGTAATTGAGGAATATGAAGAAGAAGCTCCTACTACTGTTTCTATTAAACCAAAGGTAACACAGGAAGAGACTACAGAAGTATCTGAAAAACTAACTTTCAAAAAACCACAGAAGACCATAGAAGACAGTGGAGAAGCTGAATTAGTTGTGAAGGTTGAAGAAATCATAGAAGAAGAACAACCTAAACCTGTGGAAGTAGAAAAACGATTAAAGAAAAAGAAGCCAAAGAAGGCCGAACCAGAACCGGAACCTGAACCCGAAACTAAACCAGAGGTCCAACCCGAACCAGAACCTGAAACACCAGTTGAAGTTCCAGAAGTACCAGCACCAGAAGAACCAGAGGAAGCTGTGCCTGCTAAGTTCACTCTTAAAAAGAAAGTTTCTATACCTAAAGAAGAAGAAGAAGTAGAAGCTGCTATTAAATTGCCTTTAAAACCAGTCGAAGAAGACACGGTTGTTGATTTGAAAATATCGAAAGCACGACCAAAACCAAAAGTATCCGAAGAACTTGAAGAGGAGATTACAATTAAAAAATTACGTCCGGTCAGAAAATCTTCTACGCCAAGTGTTGTTGAGGTGACAGAACCTGAAACCGTTACATTTAGACCAAAAACTACTAAAAATAAGGAGGATATCGAACAAGAATTCAAAATACATTTGGATAGTTACGCAGAAGAAGAGATAACATTATCAAGCAAAGTAAAACTAAAGTCTCAAAAGCAGCCAACATTCAATGAAGAATCGGAAGAAACTTCTATAAAAATAGAAGAAGAAATTATCGGACCCGCAGAGGAAATAATTAGTTATGAGGAAGTTCCAGAAACGGAAGTTATCGAAGAGATCAAGGAAGAAGTTAAAATAAAGGCTCCTAAAAAGAAACCTGTTATTCAAAAATCGGAAGAAGTAGAGGAAGAAATAAAGATGAAAGCTCCTAAAAAGAAACCGATTACATTTGAAACTGAGGAGACTGAAGCGGAAGTACAAATTAAAGCTCCTAAAAAGAAACCGGTAACATATGAGACTGAAGATGTTGAGGCAGAAATACAAATTACGACCACTTCAAAGAAACCTCTCACATACGAAACTGAAGATGTTGAAGAGGAAATACAGATTATGAGGCCAAGAAAGAAAGCAACCACATATGAAACCGAAGAAGTCGAAGAGGAAATTAATATTAAGGCTCCCAAAAAGAAGCCGATTAAACAAGAGGGCGAAGAGACATCTAAGAAAATCAAAATTAAGAAAACTAAAAAGCCTACAACTTACGAAGAAGAATCCAGCGACGTTTTAATAACTAAATTACAGGAGGAAGCTGGGCCAGAGAATATCAATTTGAAATTAGTTAGAAAAGCGAAATACAACATCAACAACGAAGATGAAGTTCAATTTGACGTGAGGCAAGAAAAAGAGTCGTACACAACGGAGGATCTATCGCTCACGAGCAGAATAAAATTGAAGAACACCAAACAGCCGACATTCTCTGAAGAAACCGGAGAACACTCAATACAACTCACGCAAGAGATCGATGCTGACGAGCCTTATGAAGAGGTTGAGCTTAGCGATGAACCAGACTCGGAGGAGAATTCAATTCAAATGGTGTTGCGGCCCAAGAAGAAGAAGTTAAGCTATCAAGTCAGCGAAATGGAAGAAGAAATATCCATCGATTTGAAACCGACGCGAAAGCCATCGGAAACATACGACGAAGACTTCTTGACACTCTCACAAAAGAGAAAGGCAGTGAAGCAGACATTCGTGCAAGGTTATTTATTTAGTTTCGCATAGAAAAAAAATGTAATAAAATATGTTGCTGCTAATAAATAACACAAAACGCTTCTTTTTATTGAAAAACGCTTTCATCATCATTATAATAACAATATAACTCGCGTACTAATTTTATAATTATTTTTTGAGTATAGAAGCTGTATCGATGAGCATTTCCAAGGAAGCAGAAGTCACTGACATGGGTAAAGTTTTAATTTAGCTTCTACAATACATATGTTCATATAAGCGTATGTATTTATTGAATATTTAACTCTTGATGATTACAGAGGTTCGTGAAGGTGATATGGTGTTTGCAGTATACTCTTACATGGCTGAAACTGATGGAGCAATTAATCTGGTTGAAGGAGAGCGACTTTATATTTTAGGTAACTGAACACTATCCATTTTCAGTTGTTGTTACCAATGAAGCTATACATTTTTTATGTATTCTTCTAGAAACTCACAATCAAGACTGGTGGTTCGTTAGAAAACATCTGACTGAAGAAAAGGGCTGGGTTCCTGCGCAATATGTTATGGACGAAACAAACTATACCGTATATCTTCAAAAGAAGTTATATGAGAAGATTGATAGATTGCCAGTATTTGAAAGTATGTATCTCTCTTTTTTATTTTATTTAATTGGTGTGCAATATTTTTGCATGGTGCAATTTATTTTTTAGAACCATCCGCTGAAGAACAAGCCGTGGCGCCGAGGTTCATCGAGAAGCTCAGGCCAAAACACACGCCCGATGGTTACACAGTCCAATTCGAATGCCAAGTCGAGGGCTATCCAAGGCCACAGATCACATGGTTCAGACAGACGGCCATCATCAAGCCGTCGCAAGACTTCCAGATATACTATGACGACGACAACGTCGCGACGCTTATAATTCGCGAGGTGTTCCCAGAGGACGCTGGCACATTCACCTGCGTCGCCAAGAACGCCGCCGGATTTGCCTCGAGCACAACAGAATTGGTCGTCGAAGCCCCACTCTCAGATCATGGCTCTGAAATGACTAATCTTTCACGGAAGAGCTTATCTAGAGAATCTTCGCTGGCCGATATATTGGAGGGTATCCCACCTACATTCTCCAAGAAGCCACGAGCACAATACGTCGAGGAGGGATCGCAAATATTCTTGGAGTGTCGCCTCGTCGCGGTTCCAGAACCGGAAATTACATGGTTATTCGCCGGACAAAAGATCATACCCAGCGATGATACGACGATTGTCACCGAATCCGACATGCATATGTACTGCAGCGTTCTCAAGATCAACAACGTCAAAAAACAACAGGAGGGTATGTACGAGGTCATCGCTGTCAACAGAGAGGGCGAAGCGTCGCTGCCGATAATTGTGAAAGTTAAAACGGGCCAAAAGGAGAAGCCTGAAGTTATTGTTCCACTTGTCAACTTGACGATGCGAGAGGGAGAGAGCGTCGTGTTGAGCACCCAGGTGATTGGCAATCCTACGCCCAAGATCACTTGGTACAAGAACAACAAAGTCACCAAAACACTTGCCACGAAATCCGACGGAGACACGCACTTCTTAACATTCGTCAATCTGAAGAGAGGCATCGATGATGGCATTTACACGGTGAAGGCAACTAACTCCGAAGGCACGGCTGAAACGACCTCCACACTATCAATTGAAGGTATGCAAACATATATTTTATAATAATTATCAACGACAACAATCAGAGAGTCGTAGCTACAAGTTTTGTTGTTTTTTAATTTCAGAAACCACCGAAGAAAACTCTGAACCGCCACTGTTCATCCAACGATTCCAGGAGTTGAACGTGCCCGAAAAGAAAACAATATTATTGACAGCTAAAGTTGTGGGATATCCGGTACCCACTATCATGTGGCTACACAACAACAAGTTGTTGGAGCCTTCCGAAAAGGTCAACTTGCACTTTGACGGCGAAAACATCGTGCTGAAGATCGAAAACGCCGATTCAGAAGTCGACTCCGGCGATTACAAGTGCATTGCCCACAACTTGGCAGGAAAGGTCTGCCACGGTGCTAAAGTCACCGTAGACGTGGAGAAGGTCACGTTCATCCGAAATCTCAACAACAGGTTTGACATTGACGAGTGTGAAACTGTCACGATGGAATGCGAGACGTCTCACACCGTGTCGACCAAGTGGTACCAAAACGGCAAAGAGATCAGCGGCATGGACCACAGGGAGATCATACAGGAGGGCAGGATCCACAAGCTCAGAATCAAAAAGACAAAGATAACCGACACCGGCGAAATAAAATGCACTGTTAAGGGACACGAAACGAAAACATTCCTAAACGTAAGAGAAACTATTCCAGAGTTCACGAGAAAGCTACAAGACTTCGAGGTCAAGGAGAGGGAGGTCGCCATCCTCGAAGTCGAAATATCGTCCGAAACGGCTGACGTCATATGGCAGAAGGAGGGAGAGGTCATACAGCCCAAGCCAAAGAAATACGAATTTGAAAACAAGGGCAATCTCAGGAAACTCATTGTCAGAAATACGTCCGTGCACGACGAGGGCGAATACTCGTGCATACTAAGAGACGAAATGTGCTCCGCCGAAATCACTGTGGTAGAACTGCCTCCGGAAATCATCACTCGTATGAGCGATCAATCGATAAACAGAGGAGAGAAGGCCACGTTCGAAGTGGAATTGACCAAGGGCGACGCGTTGGTCAGATGGTTCAAGGACAGCACCGAGATTCAATTCTCGGATCACATCCAGCTATACATAGATGGCAAGAAGCAGAAACTCAAAATATACAACTGCGAATCCGACGACATCGGTGAATACTCGTGCAGGGTAGGAAACGACGTTTGCACAGCCAACCTTTCTGTCAACGAAGACGGAATAGATTTCACAATGAGGCTGCCAGAGACGTTGAAGGTCCCTGTAAATGCTGACGCTTCGTTGACCGTGCAATTGCCCGATCCGGATCTTAAAATACGGTGGTTCAAGGACAATAAAGAGATCCACGATTCGGAGAGTTACACCATCCTTTCAGAAAAGAAGAGCAGAACGTTGATAATCAGAAGGATACAAGAGAAAGATCACGGAAACTACTCTTGTATGCTGTTCAACACGAAGACAACATGCAACGTAATCGTTGAAGGTATGTATCGTATTATAAAGCATTTAAATGCAGTAGAATACGATGACGATTGAATCACTTCTCTTCAATTCTTTACAAGTCTTCACAAATTATCAGCTCTAGTTATTGGGATTACATATCGATCTAATTCATCTCTAAGCATTTTTAGCTAGTCACTTATGTCTGACACCAATATAATCTTTACTTTACTAATATTTCAGTACTAGAAACTATTCCCAAGATAATCAGCTACAAAGAAGTGTACGAGGTGAGATCAGGGGAAGACGTCACGTTCAACGTCAAATTCACATCGGCGCCTAAGCCCAAAGACGAATGGTCCGTGAACGGTAAGATCATAGCCAAGAGTCAAAGAATGAAAACCGTACTTAAAGAAGAGAGCGCTACGCTCACAATCAAAAAGTTGGAGAAGAACGACACAGGCAATTACAAGCTGAGGCTCGCAAATAACTGCGGCGAAGCCACGGCCGAGATCAAACTTATAATTCTTGGTAATTATCCTGAATCCTTACATTTTAATTACTATATATTATGCTTACTTGTAATTTGTATCGTGTTCAGATGTGCCATCCGCTCCTGGTACTCCGGAGCCTTTGGAGATGGGCGCAGATTTTGTCACCCTCCATTGGGCTCCACCACAATTCGACGGAAATTCCCCGCCAATCACCTACATTCTGGAATATTGTAGCAAAAAAGACAACAAGTAAATTTCAACTTTTTTGCATTGCACTATTAAAATCATGATATGGTTATTATATTATAATTTGTATTTGCAGATGGATCGAGATCACCAATATTTCTAGCACGACGTACACAATTAAGAAGCTGACCACCAAGCAGAGTTATTCTGTCAGAGTGAAGGCTTCCAATTCGATCGGATTCAGTGAATATTCAGAGACGATTAGTGTGACCATTGAAAAGAGGACCGACAAAGAAGCTCCATCGGTTCAACAAGCATTGCAAGACATCAGATCAACATTCGCGCAGACCGTCTCGCTGTCTTGTGTGTTCGGTGGTTTACCATCGCCGACGGTCGAGTGGTTCAAGGACGGCAAGAAGGTGACGCAAAACATAACATACGAACACAGACATGCGACACTCTTCCTCAAAGAGATCAAAGAGTCGTCCATCGGCAGATACTCGTGCAAGGCCACCAACGAACTGGGATCGGTGGAGACGTCGTGCAGTCTCGAGATATCGGAGAAGCCCATCATACAAATAGAAGAGAAACTGCTTAACCAGAAGCTGAAGGTCGGCTCTCAGTGGTGCGTCATCGCCAATCTGAAGGGCTACCCTACGCCGACGATCACGTGGATGAAGAACGACGCGGTCATCAAGAGCAGCTCCGAAATCACCATAGTCAATAAGCAAAACCAATCGATCATCACGATCGCTTCGACGAAGCGCTCGTGCACAGGAAAATACACAATCAGGGCCGAGAACTCTTCGGGCTACGAACAAGTAGAACTCAACCTTAGGATATTCGGTAAGTACAATTTATTATTAATTATTTATCAATCACATTCAAGAACATTTGACACTGGAAATAAGTCGCCTTATTTTAACGCATTGGGGTCCACGTTTTACGCCTAAAAAATTAACAAATCTTTATATTTTTTGGGATAAAATTCTTACCCTGAGGTGAAGACAATACTATTTTATGCATGATTTTAAATTTCGAGCTCTGAAACAGATGTATGAGTCCTATAGACGACTCTGGATATAAATGTATGAACACCA
Organism: Philopotamus ludificatus; assembly: GCA_022495035.1. Classification (NCBI taxonomy): domain Eukaryota; kingdom Metazoa; phylum Arthropoda; class Insecta; order Trichoptera; family Philopotamidae; genus Philopotamus; species Philopotamus ludificatus. The sequence goes on along the minus strand of JAGXCT010036943.1, from coordinate 23,738 downwards.
CGGAAGAAAGAATGACCAAGGTTGAGGTGGTTGAAATGTGTGCAGAGAGATACTACATCATTGAAACTCACCGGAAGATGGAGGGACGTTGGGGCAGACCAGATCAAACCTAGAAGGGTGTTAGATGAGCCAATGATGCAATCTAAAAGGACTTAAGGCGTTTGAGAACGCTGACATAAAGAGAAGAAAGGAAATATAAATGAATCCGAAAAGTAATGGCAATTTGTTGTTGTGGATTAGTTTCTAGTGTTTTATCCTCAGTAAAAATATCAAGGCCAGAGATTGAGGAGAACATTTGTGATTTTTATGCTATTTTTATTCGATAAGGGATTGCCCATATAAGCTATTGAGGCCATCTGCGGAGTTTATGGAGAAGTCTTAAAACTTTAAAGACCTCAAAAACTGTATGATGCCGCTTTATATTCATTTGTGGAATCCGACCCTCGCCAAAACCCTAAAGAAGTTATCACAAGATCTCAACTGTCCCTAGTCGACAGTACAAGACCATTTGAAAAGGATCGGTACAAAAATAGACAAGAAACTTGCGTACCGCACAACCTTTCAAAAGGATAACCGCTCTTGTTTTGATGGATTGTTACTGGTGATGAAAAGTGGTTGTTGTATAACTAGTTGATATAAAAACTAGAGAAAATTGCGACAGCTGACACAGAATCTGCCAAAAAATTCACACCAGACCAGATCTTCAATGCGGACGAAACGGGATTGTACTAGAAAAGGATGCCTCATCGAACCTACATCAAAAAGCGAAAAACGTGCGAAGGGATTTAAGGTGGCGAAGGAAAGAATATCTTTACTCTTATGCTCTAATTCTTCTGGAGAATTCACAATGAACCCATTGTTTATTAATCGGTCTTTAAGCCCCCGAGCACTGAAAGGTTGCATAGGGCCTAATTTACTCGTTTGGAGAGCCAATAAAAAGGCTTGGACCACAAGTATTATTTTTAAGGATTGGTTTTACAAATGTGTTATACCTGATGCAGAAGCTTATATAAGGAAAAAGAATCTTGATTTTAAACTATTATTAAATAAATATATCGATCGACTTTAAATTCTTCCTGAAAAAAGCTGTGGCCAGAAGTAGTCCCTGCAAAAAATGTAGTACCACCGATAGTAGTTGAATACCAGAAGACAATTAAGATTTGTCGTGGTGTTGGTGGAAAAGGATTTGATGATATGGATATTCAAGATATCGAAGAATATTGGAGGATCGCACGTTGAATGGTCGAAATGTTGGTTGAACCTTCGATAATTAATTCCTCGGAAAGCGTTTCCCATTAAATACTATAAATGACGACTTGGGATTGGCTGATAAATTAGAACATATTTTTATAGAAAATGATCCTATAATGGAGAGAAGTTTGACGTTCAAGAGGGAATTACAACAGATCTTGACCCCTTATAACAATATACGCTAAAAGCAGACAATCGCTTATTACAGAATTTTTAAAGTCTAAATCCAAAAATAATTCAGAGTCCTCTGATGATGAAAACTCACAACCGTGGAATTGTAAGTGAGCGATGATGAATGAATGATCTATTATATGTTGTTAATGTTTTTTTTTCAATAAATACGTAAATATTGTTTCGATTATTTATTTAAAAAATAAATAATATTAAATAACTTCGATATTTTTTTGGAACGTAACCCCTAATTTTGTATGGACTTCAAACCTCGTATAACACGGATTTGTATTACACGACGTTTTTGTGGAACCAAACGCCTCCGTCATTGGGCCGGTTAATCGTGGTTCCACTATATTATATATCTATCTAATTCAGGGGTCAGCAAACTTTTTTTTAAATAAGGCCATTCGAGTTTCGGACCGCAATGCGAAAAAATAAAATGACTTATAACTAGCACAAAATGATACAAATATCTGTACATAAATACATACATGTTCATAACTATATCTGTGATCGTCTCGAGCAATTAATATCGTCACCATATGCTTCTTCATACGTCCACACGCACAATGTATGTATAATTAAATGTGGTGTTTGTCAAAATTAAACATACGTCCGTATATATGTATTTATATAATTAAATTTGATATGTCCAAGTACCACGATGCTACTAACAGTGTATTATAGCATTCTGCATAATTATAGATGACAGCGAACGACGTAGTAGATCAAGGTCTACCGACGAGGAATACATTGGTAAAACACAAGTTCAGATTAATAGTAAATGTTGATTTCGTGACATAGATGTTACTAATCGTTTCTAATAACACCCGAATATATGTAGCGGAGCGTTTAGTATTATCGATGTTTAAAAAATGGAGAATAGATTTTGCTAGAAAAATGTTTAGCATGATTGTGTTACGTTCGATTCTGCTTTTTGCACGGAAGATACGTTACAGAGACCGCCGTGTTAAAATAAAAAAAATAATTGGACCGTGCTGTTTAAAAACCGTGTAAAATAAGAATCGGGTGTATAGTTTATATCTAGAGTATTATCCGGTAAACCATCATTATTAGTTTATTCTTGTGATAAATAATAAATAAATATACAGACCCGTGATATTATTGTACTATTAATATAATAATACTATTTTGGACAAAATTAATTATGACAGATCAGACCTGGGAAATCATCCTCCGTGTTGCATGAAAGACCGCGCAAAAAAAGAAATGGAGCTCTCACAAAATGTAGAGATGCGATCCAAAACACCGTGTAATTGATATTCAAATCTAGGAAAACATTTAGGTGTATTCAAAAGAATGGACGTTTTTTAACCTATCCATCACGACGGCTCGAAAACAACTGAGTAGTCCGAAGGGGGTCTATCATAGACCCCAAGCTTTTCATGTCAAAGTATTGATTAATTCTTCATCAATATCTCAACATTTTTTTTATAAATGGATTATTCTAAGAATAAAAATAGTACACCCATCCCTCGCTTAACACGGAAGATAGGTTCTGCTAGATCACCGTGTTAAACGAAACCGTGTTAAGCGAGACTAACAAATGTATGAAAAATAGAGGATACGTTCTTTTGGAAAATACAAAATAGGTGTTGTGAACTGAATTTTTTTTTAAACATTCTGAACATAGAAAAAAGATATTTATTTCAGGTGTACCATTTTTTTTTACATTTAAAATGGACAGTTGTCTTCCAGATATACCCTAACCGTTATTCTTGGAAATTCCCGCAGCTGTGCGCACGTCTACAAAACAAGATTTAATCGAAAAAAAATATTTTTTCAACAAAACTGAAACCGTGTTAAACGAGTATCGTGTTAAGCGAGTGATAGGTGTATATATATAACATAATTTGATAGACATTTTGGATTTCAATGCTTCACTGCAGACGAGCTCTCGCAGCACGTGTCAATCGAACGTTTCACTCGCACTCGGCACATCGCACCGGATGCGAGCGAGAAAAAAACATCGCGCCCGTGGCAACAGAAGCGAATATTGTTGTTTTTATTTATTTTTTCGCAATTGCAAACTAGAAAAAAAATCAAAGAGTTGGGGTCCCCAATAGTACAATAACCATTGGCATGGTTAGGTTAAATAAAAGATTTTAATGCTTAAAAAAATGTATTTTTTTACATTATATTAGTCAAAAATAATAATAATCTCCATTAGCAGATGTAACCTTTTTCCACCTATCTGGGAACATTTTAATGCCTGTCTTTCAAAAATTAGAAGATTTAGAGACATAATACTCATTTATTCCATTTTTATTATTGCATTTATTCCGTTTTTCTTTATTTCTGCCGCTAAAAAGTTTCGCATTTAATTTTGGTCGGGTTTAAGAGCTTCTAAATTAATAGTAACCTTGAAGTCCCACCATGCAAACGAAAGGTAGTATTTTCGGTCGGTATTTCTACCAGAGTCTGACCAGATTGTGCGGCGCACACAAGCGTCTGAAAATTATTTTATTAAATAATAATTTAATAAAACCCCTAAAAAAAGGGAAGTTCACCACAGCACCCTATAATGTTCAATTTAAAGTAGAACACTGATCTATCGTTCTTCCATTCATCGTTTCCTATATATAAAGTGAAACCCCGTTATTCAGTTCGGGGGTCCGATAGCCATATGGCCAGATTGTGCGGCGCACACAGGCGCCGGATGTTGCGCTCTCGAGTAAAGTACCCATTTACAAATCTTGGAAAAACGGTGTACTAGACTAACTACATTCTCCACTTTTTGGGTTTTTTTTAAATCAAAACGTCCCGATCGATTCAAAAAATCCCATAGTAAATTACAAATGCTTTTAGTTGCAATTGTTGCAGTTTCTTTTGAATAAATTCTTTACTTGGTACAAGTTGGGATATTAAATTGGAATTTTTCACTCTTGGTAAGTGTGGTCATCGAAATGTCACAAAATAGTACTTGAAAGGGCGGCAGTTGTTTGCGAAATAGATCCCCGAAAACGGTCAACGAAAATAACGTCCGTTCTTTTGAATACTCCTTTTTTACGCGGCTTTAAAAATAATACCTTAGGGTCTGTATGTTTAACCATATACCGCGTAGATGAACGATTCTTGAATACATGTTATCCCCAGTCTAAATTGAATATTCGACCATTAGGATCGAATCTACAAGACTACCAATGGATCCGTCCCACTTTATCTAAATTAGCATCAATTACTTAATCCAGTCAATTGATCGTACGTTTAGGGCTACCCAAACGATTAATTAATATGTATGCGTATGTAAAATATCATTTCATATTCGTAACCATAACCACCTGTTATATGTAATAACTCGTAAACACTAATAACAATCAATGTTACATGTATGTCAATCCAAAAACGACAACAACCACTCTAATCCCACACAAATATGTAAAAAAATAATAGATGACACGACAACTTTAATCATTTGTGATGTTCCATGTTGTTTATGTTCACAAAACAAACACATTGTATGTTGTCCACAAACACTGTTTTATATTTGTAAATACTGTTTGGATACGACCGGAGTTTCTGGAAAACTGGATTGGATCGCCGTCGGCGGAAAATTTATTTACGAAAATCGCCATCTATTATTCGATACATATTTGGGAACGGATTCGAGCTCTCTTCGGCAATGAATTGACCTTGTGTTCGATCGCAATGCAGATAAGCCGAGCAAGCCCGAGGGCCCCGTGAAAATGAAGGAGGTGGACAAAGAGTCGATCGTGATCGAATGGAAGCCGCCGATCGACGACGGCGGCTTGGAACTGACCAAGTACGCGATCGAAAAGCACGACCCGGACAAGCAGACGTGGACCCGGGTCGCCGAGGTCGACAAGGACGTCGACACCTATTGCATACAGCGGCTAAACGAAAACAGGGAATACATGTTCAGGGTAATGGCACAAAATCCAGCAGGTTTTTCAGAAGCTCTGGAAAGCGAACCCATTGTCATTAAGTCGCTGCAAGGTAACCGCCGTCGACGTCAAATTTGAACAATACTGACATATCATCGCGTGCATATTGACTGATTTGATTTTGTGATTTAGGCACTCCGTCAGCACCTCAGGACGTCCGCGTCGTCGAGACGACGTCTCGAAGTGTGACTATAAAATGGTCCCCACCAGAATCGGACGGAGGATCACCTGTAACAGGTAACAAAAACCCCTTCGAATACAGTAAATCCTCATCCCAACAGAAAATCCAAAGCGCAACTCACCCTTTTCTCATTCTTCCCAACCCTTGTTTACCTTCTACTTATCTTTATACGATGAAATGCAAAAGGCGATACTTTGGTAAATAAATTAAGTGTCCAGAAGCTCTCGTGTTCCCGGTCCGTTTTTGGACATATACGATCTACATGTTTTTCTCCATATAATTGTCTGTTTTTGGCGAGCTAGAACAATTCTGGAGCTCCTAATCCGCTCTAGTTGTGAATATTGCAAAGCCACGACAGCTTCTTTCTTCCCGATCTTTGTTTACCTTCTACTTCTCCATAGTATTGCGTTAAAGTACGGGCAGAACTGGTTTCTGGTTCTTCCCCAATGTACTAGCTCGAGTTATGCTGCACTGGTTTGTTCCTGACCATTACGTGTCTCAGTATGTCACGGGACATGGCTCCCTAAACGCCAATCTTCATCGTCTGGACCTCAGAGATGTCCTGACTTAAGAGTTTTGTGACTCCAATGAACAATCATCGGAACACATTCTTTGGGAATGTCCTGAGCTTTCTTATGAAAGAGAGACTGTGCTCAATGTAGTGAGACGGTCCCGTCTGTCACCAGGACCTAGTCTCCTTCATCCCTGCTTACAGGGCTTTTCTGATTTACGCCGGCCAGATCAGAGCGAGATTCTCCTACCTTAACATATTACCCTTGCCTTCTTAGGTGTAGGTCGCCTGTATTTTCATGGGGTATTTAGATGCGATGCTTGCAACGATGGCTCGTCAGAGGTAGTCTACATTTAGACTCACCGTTGAGCAGGCCCTCCAGGAAAACCTCAGCCATATTTTGTTATTATTTACAATACTTTTGTAATATTATAGTTTTTAATAATTGTAGTTTAAAGTGTATGGTTGATGAATAAAGAATTTAATTTTACCTTATACTTTTCTCTCTGCGATGGTATGCAGAAAGCCTTTGGTCCATGAATGATATGTCCGAAGTAATCAGTTTAATTTACGGTGTCCAGATACTCAGAATCCCCGGAAGAAGTTTAAGTACGTAATATTCTGGTGTGTTCTGTTCATGGAGTCTTAAACAGCCACGTCTGTGAGAATATCTTCTTCTTAAAGTGCCTTGTCCGTTTTCGGACGTAGACGATATTCGTATCCATGTTTTTTCTCCATATAACTGCGAGCTGGACTAATTCTGAAGCTCCCAATTGCTAGTATTGCGGCCCCATAACAGCTTCTTTCTTCCTAACCACCGTTTACCTTCTACTTCTCCCTTAAAAATGGTCCGCAGAAGGCGATACTTTGGTACATGAATGATGTGTCCGAAGTAATCAGTTTTATTTACGGTGTCCAGCTCTCCCACTCCCTGTAAAGGAGTTGAAGTACGTAGTATTCTTGAGGTGCTCTGCCCGTGGGATCTTCAACATTCTTCGATAGCGCCACATTTCAAACGCTTTCAGTCGGTCCATGTCTCACAACAATCTAAGAAAATCTAAGGTAGCGTTGAATCATTCTGAGACATTAAACTCTTTTCGCATCTCATAGTGAAACTGGAGTCAATATCGCATTTTTAATCATTTGAATACTTCGTATTCTCATTCTTATCCTTTCTAGTTTCAAAAGGTATTCAATTCTGGATAGCCGATTAATTCTCTGGATTAGGCCATACTCTTGAAAGAGGACGCTTCGATTTGCTAGGGTCTTCCATGTCATTTTACATTGTATCAACGTCTGAAAATACCCCTTTCGCCTTTCAGGTTATATATTGGAATACAAATTAGCAATTAGCGACACTTGGAACAAGGTCGCCACCGTAGAAGCGACCATACAACAATACTGCTTCGAAAAATTAAAACAAAAATCTGACGTCATTCTGCGAGTGACGGCTGAAAACGTTGTCGGATCGGGATCGCCGGCAGTCACCGAAGTAGTCAATCTACACAAACATGCTAGTAAGTTTTATTAGAGTAGTCAAACTCTTAGATACGTTTTATGTGTTTGTTGAGTGCGGATTTAATGCGTTTTTAACTTTTTCAGCCGTGCCATCGCCGCCGACAGCGCCGCTAGAGATCAGAAGTACCGGCCACAATTCGATAATCATCGAATGGGGCCAGCCGGAGAGCGACGGGGGATCTCCGCTGCTTGGGTACAACATTGCCATACGCAATGTCAAGAAAACGATGTGGATCGAGGTTGGAAGGGTTGCGGCGAATACTCACAAGTTCAACATTAGAGACCTTCAGGAAGACCATCAGTATCTAATCAGAATATTTGCCCGAAACGAGATTGGCTCTAGTGATCCACTGGAGTCTGACGAGCCGTTCACAGTGATTGCATGCACAGGTAAATTATACTGCTGGAGGGAATCGACGGTCTTAACCCTATTCTTCTTCAGGTGCCTTGCCCGTTTTCGGACGTTGGCCATCTACATGTTCTAAAACTCCCAATCCAGTCCATGACAGCTACAACAGCAGGTCTTAACCTCAAAAAAAGATATATCATTGTTAAACAATCGAAAGGTCAAGATCATTGAATCAGAATATTTACTGGAGAGAGGACAGGAAAGCTGTTGATTTCCCATGTCTTTTTAAACTCTTTAGTACGATAAATCGTTGTTCATAATGATATAGTTGTCCTACTAGCTCGTCGGTGACATGAAACTTTTTTGTTTTATATTTATATTATTCATTTCTTTTTTATTTTCATAAATACATTAAAATCTGAAAAATGTTTTCTTCTCCTACGATTTTTTATTTAGATGCGACGTTCAAATTTTTGGAACCATATTTTTTTTATTATTCTACGTATTCATTTTAATATATTGATTTTTATCATAATAAAATTAGGAATTACCTACCCTTTTTTCCTGTCTTAATTATTTAGCACTTCTCGTATCACCGCTTAGCGATTATGGCAACCCTATGTAGCTGTCATAACATAACCTCTAAAATTTTGACATTTTACATTGTAGATTGTTTCTAAATTCATATTTTTTGAAATAATTGTTTAAATCGAGATATATAAATAAAACGTAAGCCTCATTTGATTAGATGCAAATTAATGGTGAATTCCAACATGAAAAGATTTCTTTCTTCACCGTCGTCGTAACACTTATTTTCAACGTAAATTTATACGTTTCAGACCCACAATACATGGAGGAAGCGAACGAAATCACAGAAATAACCGAGCCGACCGGTTACAGCACTGAGACGAGCACGTCGTGGATGCGGGAGGCGAACATGGACGCGGACATCCGCAGTTATGCGAGAGGCTCGCTACTGCGGCGGGACGAATACTTCTTCAGAATATGGCATTACGCTAAACAACTATTCAAATAACATGTGTATATCAATTTTAGCATAAGTCGTAACAAATTACTGTGATAAAGATCATAAGTAAATATTTTACAAGTCCAATTACAACCATACGCGTATTCTAGCTTCGCTAACATCCTTAATATGTTGTGTATGCATGTCAATCACTCGGTGGATAACTATCAGCCAGTTGTTTTTTTTTTAATTGTACAAATGAAGGTATTAATAATTTATTTATTGTATAGTTATTTTTTACGTACACGATGCGACGAGTCAAATTTACCGGAGGGAGACAAAATATAGGTGCATTTAACAACTTTTTGTAAATTTTGACGAGTGGCGTCGTTAATGTAAATCCATTTCCCGAGAATAAATATTTACACTCATCGCTTGGTTTTTTTTCAATTATACCCAAAGCTTATCATTATTTATTTATTTATTTAGAAAAAATGCGGGATTGGCATTACGAATCAATGTCCAAATGCAACGAAACGGACATCTAACAGATTTAAACATGTATAATTCAACTGCGAAGAGTAAGAAACTATTAGTTTGAGTCATAGATAACTTCCGATTTAGGTAGACAGTTTCTATTGTTTGGATTTAATCGCAGTGACTACAAGGGGATTTTTGTTTTGTCAAGTGACTACAAGGGGATTTTTGTTTTGTCAAGTGACTACAAGGGGGATATTTGTTGTCAAGTGACTACAAGGGGATTTTTGTTTTGTCAAGTGACTACAAGGGGATTTGTGTTTTGTCAAGTGACTACAAGGGGATTTTTGTTTTCACTAGATAGATAAATGGCTTATTGGTACAAAATCCACGTCAAACAACAAGGAAGTTGGCAGGGAGACGCAATACGTCACAATCTACAGTTTATCGCCACTTGGATAATTTTGGAAAAGTCAGCAAGTTAGGCATATCGGTACCACATAATCTTATTGATCGAAATAAGGCTGACCGAATGTCTATTGCCACAAGTCTCCTCTCGCGTCATATAATCAACTCCAGATCTAGAGGATACTTATCAGATTTGGGGTTGAATTATTGAAGTACAGTGGAACCCCCAATTACACTACTCCAAATTACGGGCTGAGTTGAAATATTCACCACAAATCCCCCAATTGCGCGGTCGCATTCATATACAGTCAAACGTTGGCTAGCGTCTGTGTATTCAACACGTGCCAGGCTATACACACACAGCCGGACGGCTTCACTCCCCCAATTACACGACTAAAAATTATACGGTCCTGATTTTAGTGTTAGTGGGGATTTAACTGTATATATGAGTATTTTTAGTTTAAGAGATAAGGAACTCTTCCTAGCTATAAGAGAACGGAGGATCGTGTTGTAATTATTTTGTAGGATTACGTTTACTATGTTTTTTCCAAGAATGTTTTCTATCAATAATTACGCTGAACAGGGGTGCGCCGTTCATATGGCCAGATTGTGCGGTGCACACAAGCGCCAGATAATTAGAAGAAAAAAATTAAAAATATAAAATAATACTTTATAAAAAAATTAATTACATTTATTAAAATCAACATTAAATAATATCATCATCATCTAGCAAATCGGCTAGTGCAAAAGACGATAGAAGACTACTTCTGGATTTAAAGAAGTAAAGGATCTTTTAACTCTTCTTCTCGGCAGAAATGCATCCGCGATGCAACTCCCCGTGACATAAAAGGTTATTCTAAAAACGATTTGACGGTTTTTTGACGAATAATCTACAAGGCTTGGATCACACAAAATGTATTTTTGGACTACTTCTACCCAACAATGAAAATATTGCGAGGATATTGAATTCGAACTTTGAGCTGTATCTTCTGGAACTTGAGACTCTTAGCACTGATTTTCTTGTTGATGTAGTATTCTTCCCTCTGAATACCATATCCATCTTTCACCTAATAAATCAATGTCCAATAGCCACATCCAAAGCTTGTTATTTAAGAAAACAATGAGCCACATATTCAAGAAACTGCTGGAGACGATAGAGATGTCTTTCGGGTTTGGTGGAAACAATATAATATAGTCGATGAAGCATAGAATGAAATCATCCAATTGAGTAGGAAGAGTGTTTGGAAAAGGTTATTGCAAGAAATTCTGAAATAATGCAAGAAATTGGTTTTTAAGCCATTTCTGGAGGCATCGAAGGATGATGTAAATGATATTCGGACCTAATTAATATCACACAGCGAACCCTTAAGCAATGAAGAGCTGTTAGAAATCGACTGCCATACCATGTCCCAAGGAAAAGACTTGAAATGGGACATTGTCGAGTTCGCGCGTCACTTACGCGTCATAGTGATTAATTTTTTTTTTTGGTCGGCACCCTCATGTCTGAAGATCGTGATTTTTTTCGTTCCGAAAGTGATTAATAAAAAATCCTAAATATGAAGCATATTATGAATAACTATTTTTATTCTTAAAACAAATGCCAAAATATCTTGACTTGAAATGCTTGGGGTCTATTTTCATACATTAATTTTATAATAAATAGACCAATATCATAGGTTCATAGGCCAATGTCATAGGTTCCGAGCCGCCGTGACGGATCGGTTAAAAAAAACGGAGAAAGATATACGTGGAAAAGGATTATAATTACCAGGGGCGTACGGTGGTGTTGATTTTGGGTGTGCTGAACCTGGAAAAAAAATATTAAAAAAATACAGTTTTTTTTTAATGAATTTTATTATTATTTATTACATTAATTCTATTCTTCGTTTTTGTAACATAAATTTTCCATTGATATTACTTGAAAAATTTATGTCGCAAAAACGAAGAATATAATTATTGTCAAAATAATAAAATTCATTAAAAAAAAAGCTGTATTTTTTTTTCCACATTCAGCACACCCAACATCAAGTCCATCGTATGCCACTGATAATTACGCCTAGGTATAATGAGACCAGGGATTTTTAAAAGGCAAAATAATCGGTAGTTTACTGCATTAATTAGAGATAACGAGTGTCTCCGGTGATGCACGGCTCGTACAAATCGCCAAAAATAACATTGCAAGACATAAAATAACATTGCGGAAGAAAAAACAAAACAAAAATTGCGGAGATTCAAATATATTTTTTTAATTCATATTGCGTGCCTAAAAAGAAACACATTTCCATAGAATGAATGTTAGTATATTTTACATCAATTACACATATTTTTATAAAACAAAAATAAATTTTAAGTTTCGTCCTTGATTCATGAAACATATTCAACTAACTCAACAAATACAACTATAAAAACTTAGATCTATGAATATATATATTTTTTTTTATTATTATTATTATTATTAAATACACGTCACCAGAGAAAATACGAGCTGTTACGAACAATATATTAATTTTTTTTTTGTATAATCGTAATTCGCATAGGAATGTATACTTAGCTGGAATTAAAATCAATTTAATAATCGCATTATTCAAACGACATAAATGCAGATGGATACAAAATCAAGGACTCGGATATATTTCTATTTTTTTTTTCGTTCATAAGCGACAACAAGAATAACGTATATAATATTGGTTAATTTCACATCAATTATATATGTCACAAACTAAACACATTGATCAATAATATAAATAGCCATACATGTGATCTTTATTGCGTAATTGATAAATTAACCCTTTCCCTTTTTTCAAGTCAATTAGGTCAATACATATATTACGGGTACCGGAAAAAAATCAGTCTGTCCCGATCACGGTGGAGTAACATCTTTGTATGTTTTTTCTTATCTATAATACAGTTCCTCGGCTTTCTTTTTTTGTGATATATTTTATTTTATTACTAAGAATAAAATGAACAAGCCCGAAGCTACCGAAGAACTGCTACTTTATTGCGATCAAGGCTTGAGTGCAACCGAGACGATTAAAACAATTATTCAAATTTACGATGAAGTAATAACAGCAAATAGATGCAAATTTTATATTACGGCGATTTAAATCGGGTGATAGAAGCTTAGCAGATGCCCCAAGATCAGGACGACCCTCAAAACTCGACGATGATCTGTCGAAGTTCGTAGTAGAATCAGATCCTCATCAAAATATACGCCTTCTATAACGTTCAGATAGGGACCACGCTATAGAAAAAAACGCTATAGAAAGTTAGCCACCAATACAAAATTTGGGGTTAGGTTCTTTTAATTGTATTTGACCCATTATTATATTTTCAATGACCTTGTACAAATTTAGTTGGATAACAATAGCTCCCGTCTATGGGCGAGAGGGGGTATTGACCTAGCACATTTCTTCCAGCTTTCTAGTTACTGCTCCATGGTCCACAGTTCAAAAACATCGGCTAAACTAATCGGATGGGTGTGTAGTGGTCACACCGTGAGAACCTCTGAATTAAGAGTTCTCGAGAAACATTATAAATTATGTTAAACATTATTATTAGATAATGAGATAATGAGGATTTTTATACCTACATCCATTATTGGTAATTTTGGCAACGTCTATTACTTGGGATGTATGCTAATGGAATTCGCACGGAATGAATAGACTATGACCAACTTCCTGGACCAGTTTCGGAATGTTAGCTGCTTTGTTTTGGAAGCAGGCTAAATACGCAGACGACGTCAATATCACGTATTTATGAAATGTCTGACCCGGAATGGGAATCGTTTAGGTAGTATAAATGAGGCTTCCCGAGACCTGAACGTCAGAGTCCGGGTTTACCGCTGAAACCTAAGTGTAGATCGCAAGATCCCGACTGAGCTATTTACGCTCGTCGTGAAGAGCACACTCTCTCCGATACGAACCACTAGCTGACCTGCTGCACCCGCTAAGGCAGCCCTCTTGCTCAGCCAACTCTACGCCCTCAAAGTCCTTCTTCGCAGTAAGTCGCCCTTCACCGTATCGGATAACATTGGCCATTGCAGCTGACAGATCTTCTACAAGCCGACTGAAGAAGTCGGTGAAATCAACGGCAGATCGACGTCATCACTTTAACGCACTGAAACCAACGCGATAGCCATATCAACATTCTTACGCTGCTGAAGCCTGTTACCTTCGCCGTTAGCAGACAACATATTGGACCTCATTTGCTCTTGACAATGTGACGCGAAAAAATCAATGGTTATCGGAAAAACGAAGTAAGTGTTCCAACCCCGAGACCCGATCTCACCCTTCTCAAGGTCTTTTTGTGTGTCTGGTGGGATCATTGAAACCAGGAAATATAATAACTGCAGAAAGTTAATATAGACAACTCGAGAGATGTCGTAAACGTCCGAGTTTATTGAACCGAAGAGAAGTGATTCTGTTACAGGATAACAGCAAAGATGACTCGTGAAATAATTGAGAGTTTAAATTTTGAAGTCCAGAAGCATCCTCCATATTCACCAGATCTTGCTCCTGGATGGATCGAAGGAACATTCCTTAAAGGAAAAACAATTGAGAGACTTGAAGAAAGTCGAAAATCATATAAATTCATATTTCAACTCCAAACTCTCAAGTTTTTACAGAAAGGCGATTGATAAAATGCCTGAAAGATGGGAAGCGGTCTTAGATATCGAAGTTTTTTGAATAATTGCTTTTGATTGCCGGTCCCCCTAATACATATTATACTAAAATACTTTGGCGCCCAATATATTTATAATAAAAAAAATCATAGCTCGCATATACACAATATATAAATAATACATATTAAGATAAAACAAATAAAATTAGATGGCACCAAAGATTACACAGTGGTAGAGGGTTAAATATATGATTATTTTGACCTTTCGCTCTCTAATTCCTAGCAGCTACGACGATTATAATAATAATTATGATTAATAGCACTACGATAAGATAAACTTTTTTCTTGCGCAGTTTCGTCTGAAAAATAAACGCAATCGTTTAATTGAACGTCCGATTAGCATTCGCGTAATAAAATCGAAAGGCACCTGAAAATTAGACGCCTGATGCAACTGCTGTGTGCCCGACTCCACGTAATTCGACGTGCGATCGATGTTGGCCTCTATCGAGTCGACCACCTCCGCCTGATCGTGCACGAGCGTGGCGAAATCTTTAAATATTTCGTTGACGCTTATGATATTGCTCTGAAACAACGATCCCGTCAATACAATCACGCATCAATCAAATATATATATAGATATGTGGATCGATAGATGCCTCTAATTGCGCACTCTGCCGTTCCCTCTCCTCGGCCAGTCTGATATCTTCCTCCTCTTGCATTTGTATTTGTTCTTGGCGGCGAATATCGGCCGTTTCCATCTCAATCAATTGATTATTGTGACTATTTTGATCTGAACGCGGGATAAATTACAGCGAATTAATACAAACAATTATATTTAAACATATTGAATCAATACGAACACGTTGCCGTCGTAAATATATATAATCATAATTTGAATTTAATATATTGGATTTTACTTAGAGCGAAGGGATCTCCGATGTAAATGTTCTGCGCTTTGATTTTCTTGACTTCGTCGGCATTCTTCTTGGCGGCCAGTCTCTGAGTCGACTGTTTACGAAACGAGACACATATTTATATAAAATCATTATTATATCGATCAGTAAACGTCAGCGCAAAAATATAACACCGCACGATTGATAATATCTCTCATAAAAAAATATATACAAAAATCGTTAAGGATGGACACAATCTTGATTCTGTGGATTCAACACATTTAAATCTTATTGTTACAACCCGCACGTTGACAGCTCAGTTCCTGGGCTTATATCTGACTACCTGACCCGTAATCGAAGAGCCTAGTTAACCTGGAGGACAACCATCGTGGGCCTCTGCTGGTACTAGGAGGTGGATAGATCGTATAGTGTTCTCCAGATAGCAAAGACCCGCATCGGGTTAAAATGTCATTAAAATAATATGAGGATCCAGAAACTCCCGAGCCTTAAACTACAGCCTCAACCTGAAAGATCTGTACATCTGTACCTGATCGAAAAAAAAATCCAGTTGAGAGTTCCTCAACAGTTATTAGGGGTGGGTACCCATAAGTAATGTCGTTTTTTCGATGCGCCATCTTTAAATAGTCTTCTTCTTTATCCCTGACGACAATAGGAGAGACGTGTCCGGTGGAACAACATCTGCGGAGCTGTATACTTTGAAAAAGAAAGCGACAGAGGCTACGAAGAAGACGACCCAATGCTGACCATTGAAAAATTATCGGAAAAGGTCGGAACATCCTGGTCCAGTACTCAGAGCATCCTAAAGAAGTTGGGAAAGATTCAAAAAGAAGGTGTTTGGACCTCACACGCATTCACGCGCGACATCATGTTGCAAAATTGCGAAATTTTTGGAGATCAAAATTTCAATTCCTTAGAAGAGGTGAATATAACCCCTTCAGACTATTTTCAGTAAAAACCCGCAGAGTTTTACGAGAAGGGCATGGATGATTTGAAAGAAAGGTGGCAGATATATGGGGAATTATTTTGTATAAGAAAAGTTAAATAAAGTATAAGAAAAATTGTTTTGAATTTCATTGAAAAAAAACGACACTACTTATGGATACCTAATATGATGGAATTTTGTTATGAAAAACTTTCCAAGACTAATCACGCTCAGAGAGTCAATATATGTTTTTCTTTGCTCTCGTGTCTTGAACCGATTAGTGACTGATGATGAGAAATGGGTTCTGTATTAGGTAGGGAGAGGAGAAACACCGGCACTCCAGAATAAAGAAGATCTTCAATCACGTAAGGTGTTATTCAATGAGGATATCTCAGATTGCATTGTGCTGGTAGACCTGAGGAGTAAGGTTGCCTTTAGAAAACTATGGACGAGATACCAAGGAAGCGATAATCGGCAAAGAACATCAACGCCTTCCCCCAGCTAGGTTGAAATCGAGAAAACACCCAAGGTCCCCAGACAATCAAGCCGAAAAACCCAGAACCCTATAACAATATGCCGGAAAAGATTTGGAAGGAAAGGACATTGGAGAACAAGGATCTCGTCGTGGATCCAATCAGCCTTCAACCGGGTTCAGGCAACAATGGTACCGACTTCACGCCGATCATTGCCGCTGCGCCAACATGCAAAGGTCTTAACATGAGAAAGTAAACATCGATATCTGAACATGGCCACAAAAGGGTAACCCCCATGATTACGCAGAGATTGTATGCTTGCCGCTCCGACCTCAGCGAACTCTGAACCAGATCCAGCTCTCTAACCATCCAAGACCAAATACCGGGATAGTACCTTCAGCCATTTCCCACCATATTACCACTAGCTACAAACTCATCCCCATCCCTCAAGTCTCAAGCTGTAGGGCCAATGAGGAAACTCGTTCGGATGGAAGTAATGTCACACCCGGCGACTGTTTTAGAGTATCGCTAAGACGTACGATCTGCCACGCATGGCTACCAGGATTACATTACGAAAAGACGGAGACCACTTTAACAACTAACTACGAACACTTGAAGAATGGCAATGTAAAATCCATATGAAATCATCATCATCTATTTGATGGTTTATGAAAGGTTTAGTCCACTTTAAACCTTTAAACCCTAACCAAATGATAACAGAGGTTTACAAAGGCTTAAATGGGAAACTGATTATCATTTATTCTGCGGTTTTCTAAATCATTCGGACGGAAAAAATGAGTTTTGTAAACGAGGTCAGTACAGTACCGGTGGAGTATTTTTTTTCAAGGACAAATGAATTTTATAAGACAGGTCTGTGCATTGCTATGCAGTTTTTCAATGCCCGTTAAAGTGATCTTCGATGACTTAAAATGTGTATTCCAAACGAAATGCTCTAAAAACCTTAAACATGTTAGATATGCCGACAATACGAAGACAACGAAGAAGAAATGGCCGATTTGCTCAAAAAAGTTATCTGTGAAAGTAAAAAACTAGGAGTCGAGATAAACATTACTAAAACCAAGCTGATTATCATCGACAGGAATAATCAGCTATCCAGATCTATTAATCTTCCGGATCTGGAGAGGGTTGAAGAATTTCTTTATCTCGGATCACTTCTTACAAAAACAGGGAGATATCCAAAAAGACAAAAACCGTTGAGTGCAGAGTCTGGTATTCTCAATTTTTAATTACGGCGTAGAAACCTGGACCATAAAAGGAAAATATGAAAAAGAAAATTGACACCTTTGAAATGTGGTGCTGGCGATGTCTGCTGAGAAAACCATGGACCGCTAAACGCATAACGTGGTCGACCATATGTCTAAAGAGGATTTTTCGATACTTTGGGCTTCTCGCCAGAAGAAATGATAGCTTGCAGAAACTCGTCGCTCTTGGAAACGTACAAGGACGCAAGGGGAAGGGACAGGGCACCCATCCGCTGAAGCGACCAAGTGAAGATCGCCACAGGCTCCACTGTAGTAGCTGTGATGCGAAACGCAGACTGCGAGAATCCTGGAGAGACAAAATCAAGAATTTTTGAAACAAGAATGATCACGATCCCCAGACATGAGGGTGACGACTATAGAAGAAGCTCTAAAAACCATCGAGTCGAAGATTTACACCGCTGAGATAATTCTGCGATTCACTAAATATGGATTAAAACTCTTTTATTCATAAATTTAATTATAATATATTTTCGATGAAGTGCGGTGTTATTTTTTTGCCACGATCGTTCAGATTATTTCACCTGGAAAATATTGAGAGCGCTCATGAACTCCTCGCTCAAACGTTCTCTACCCAATTTATTGTGACGGTGGTCGGGAGATGCGAGCGGCATCGCCATCATGACTTTGAGCAACGTGGACGTATCTTTCGCGAGCTGCTGCGTATAATTCTGTATCTGATTGCTTGAAACCAAAAATAGTTACACTAGATATATATCTTGACATAAATTGACATCCGTCGACAATAAAAATATGCTCCTTTAAAAAAAAAAATATCGCACATTCGCACGCCATCGACATCTGTAACACGTTACATGATTCATTGAATGTATGCAAACGTTCGTACACGTTATCAGTAAATAATCAAATAATTATCACAAAACGTTTTTAAAACAATAACAGATAAAAATCTCTGTTCGTTATATTGTTTAAATGATTTTTATTGTTTCGAAACAAATAATATTTAACGAAACTCGTTATGAAATAATATAAAAAAATAATTCGGTTCAAAATTATATATAAATATTAATCGTAAATCATCTTTTTACATTCCAATGAATCATAAATGATTTTTTTTTAAATAAAACTGCAATATTATACATAGACAAAGGCTGCAATGAATAAATTAATATACGATAGAACTGATCTGATCGTTTCACACTTACAATTGATTCCGGACATCGTTATCCGGCAATTGGTTGACCATTTTTTGCATCGAAGAAACTGAAATAAAATAATATAAATATTAATTTCAAACAATATAAGCTTGCTACCGATCCGAGATTAAATAAAAAAAAAATATAATAATCAAAATCATGGATTTATGAAAATTCAATATATTTTCAAGGTCAACGATCAATTTATAAACATATTCTTGAATTAAACGACAGTAATTAATAAAAATACTGTATTATAAGCATTCATTATAAATGTCATTGAGCGTTTTCATCATCATAGTCGATGACTTTTCAAAAGTGCTTCCGTTACTATAACATGTTTATAACCATGAATCATCATCATGATTCACATCCGAAAATAAAATTCAAAATTAAAATCGAAAATTAATTTACGAGACTCAATTATTAAAATTAACATAGGGCATATGTCAATTATGAGAAACATAAATTGATTCCGCACATAATTAAATTAATATTGCATCCGGGAGCTTGCTTTACCATTTTGTGAAATTTTCTGGATGTTGGTGCCGATGGTCTCGGACAGTTTCTGGAAGTCCTGCTTGACAGCAGCTTCCGGACGGGCTATGGCCTCCATCCCTGCTCGTCTATATATACTCGGACGGAAGAGCCTTCGTGAATTTTATCAGTTGGACCGAACTGCGTATCAGCCGGTCAAGTCAGTCAGCAGAACAACAAAACGAATGGATGTCATCCACTAATATCTAAATGTTGCCAGTGCGAATAATTAGTAATACGTGTATGAAGAGATACCATATAAAAGTCATTGTGACTCATAAAAACGAATACATATAAATGTCTTAAAATAATTATTTTACTAATATTTGACTAATTTAAGAATCTTTGTGCTCGAAATAAAACACATTTATAAATTATTATATTAAATATGAATTAGTTGATAAATATTTATACTAACTTTTAAAGATGCACAATATTATTTTATTATTATAATCATTTATATTTTATAATTCTGATATATATGATAATATTTATATTGCTATTTAAAAATAATATGCTCATGAGAGACCATTGTACCAAACTGTTTAATCCAACTTTAACGTGGTTAGGTTTCTTGAAAAATAATTATAATGTAAAATTAGTATATCGTGCGAATGGTAAGAATTCTGATTAAGGACCTAAAGCATATTTTGAAGATGAGAATCTAAAAAAATAACCTTGAACGATGAGTAAAATAGTACTTCAATATTTTGATGCATCTACATAGTCAATCTTGAATTTTTGTAAAGATTCTAACATATTATAAATATATAGAGAAAGTATATATTTTTATGTCGTATTCAATATTTCAATTTATAGGTGCTCAATCAATCCCTTTATCTGGCTGCGATAATTTTTATTTCATTTTAAAAACAATATTATTAGAAAATCATCGAACCATGATATCAGTGTAAAAATATTGTACGAAATTTTATAGAAAATGTGATTTTGATCAAAATTGTTGAAATAAAAATCGCTAAATATTATTCAATAATCGTCGATTGTACCCCAGACATAAGTCAAATTGAACAGCTGTCATTAACAATAAGAATTGTCGCTTTTTACTCTATTGAAGAATTTATCACAATTCATTTTATTACTGCGATTAAAAAAAAAAATTTAAATCATAATCTATCACAATATCGGCCTTGACTGTAACTAATGGGCGCTAACTAAAGTACTGACCGTTGCCTTATAGGATTCTTACAGGATTATTTATAATATTATTAGTAAGTAGCCAATATTTAATAAAATTCGATAAAAGAAAATTAACTGTGGACAATATGAATATGATGATCGATTTAATTGTTCTGTAACATCATAGCGAGTAAAATATTATATGTGAACTGGGGTAAGATTGCGCTTTTTATTATTGAGTTGGCAGCACTGGGCAAACCCCTGCGCGGTGTGATCTGTCAATGGGGTTTCGCTGCAGCCGCGGACCCCTTATTTTTGATTATTTATTAACACATACAATGATTACTATCTAAATTGATAGTGTGTGTAAAGAGCCATCGAATACTAGGACTGCGTTCCATTTTTTTCCCATTGACATTTTGTCTGCTTTGACATTTAGCGTTTTGTTCCCATTGTTGGGAACTACCGCTGACCTTTCCCCATTATGTGTCTAAAAATAGACATTTCGCATTATTGATGAACTAAACGTGCGATAATATCGCGTCTGCCGATCAGTATGTGAGAGCAGAGTGACATGTTCGAATACTAAATATTTAATCGGCATAGTCCAATACGTCTATTGATTATTCCAAAGAATATACGACAATTCGAAAATGCCTAATGGGTTGTCGTTCAATACCCAAGAGCTTTCTAGTCTCGCGTCTCGCTCGTTTATCTACAGCCGCGAAGGAGTGCTGATCATCACAAACAAACTCAAACAAGATGGCTTTTTTAAGAGGCCCGAAGGTATATTACGTCCGATTAATAAGACGTATATAACAAAATTAATATATATACATATATATATACGATTTACTTTGCAGTCACTCAGGAGAGCTGGTGTCGACTCATGGATAATTTGTTGTTTTATTCGAAAACATCGGAGCAGTGGTCCGAGATAAAGGGTGTGGTTGTCTTGGAAAAGTGTACCATCAGATCCGTACCTCAAGATGAGCAAGGACATTGGCCGTTTCATCTAGGTATCGTTTTTTCTTTTTAAATATTAACACGTCTTATTAATATGCTACTCTATGATTTAATTCTAATTTTTTTTCCGTGATTAGTATGGAACGATGAATTAAAACCTGCTCATTGGCTGCAGCTAGCTACGTTCACTGAATGCGATAGAGTCGGATGGTTGGAAGCTATACAACTCGCTTCACACGATTACATAAAGACGCACGCCTTAGCTTTACAGGTAGTTCTATCGTAATATCGTATCAATATTTAGATTATCCTGAAAGAAATCCATCTTTTTTAAAGATATTATTTTGAAATATAATTATCATCATTACTTACAACCATTTCTTATCCAATGTGTAATTTTTTGAGTTATATGGACGAAAATATAACCCAAAATATGGACGAAAATGATTTTTTACCTCGTTTTTATTTTTTTTATTGTTCAGCGAATATTCTAACGATCTAAATAGGTAATAATCTGAAGGTTCTATGTCTGGCGAATACGGGGGATGCGAAAGTACCTGCCAATACAGTTATTTCAATTTTTAATCGGAGTCTAATTGTCGACAATACACTTCTGCAGTTACGGTTAAGCCTGAGTTTAATAATCCGTAGTGAATAACTCCACTCATACCCCAACAAATGCACAAAAGAGCCTTCCGAAGTGTTAATTACGGCTTTGGGGTTAGAACTGGTGTTTGTTTCTTGGAAAATCATGGTTTTTTTCGTCTCACTTTATCGTAAACTATCCATTTTTCGTCTCCGGCTACAATTCGCTGCAAAAAAGGTTCTTTGCTATGCTTATTGTCGATGCTAAAAATCAGATTTAAAAAAGATTCCATCGACGAACACTAAATCTCCGACTCCATCGTAAGAAAAGCCATCCCTAAAGCATTTTTCCTGATGGATGCTTCATCATTGATCCATTTTTTATCTACCGATCTATCTAACTGTGCCGATGGAGTATATTGGGGACCTTAAGTTTTTGATTTTTCTCGAATACGAATTTTAATATAAATCCTACATATCACAAACTTCTTGTATTTGTCTAAAAAAGTCTAAAGAATAAATATTATAAATAATCATTGACCTTTATTGTCCGCAATTGCGAAAAAAAAATGAAAACAACGATATTCGCTTCTGTTCAGCCATGGGCGCGATGTTTTTTCTCACTCACATCCGGTACAATGTGCTGAGTGAAACTGTGTGATTACCACGTATCATTTACGCATCATATTGATTAGTTAAATCCGGATTCGTCGGATAGTCAAAAGTCAGATATTGATGAAGAATTCATTGCGATTGTTTGCGAGCCCCCGTGATGGATTGGTTAAACTTGCTTTCATAATAGAAGATAATTTTCCTCCAGTCCTCTTTAGTTCAGGTCCGGTAAACTTTTGCCCATTGGAGTCTTTTGGAGTGCATTTGTTTCAATAGTGGTTTTTTCACCGGTGATCCTGTCATAAAATTTCCTAATTCTTTTCCATAAAAAGATTTTTTCTATTGTAGAGGGGGGTTAAAGGGGGCAACAAAAGTTCTGCACACAGGCGCCATACACTCTCGGCGCGCCACTGCATATAACCATCTTCCCTGATCCTTCTCGGTACCGTTTCGACACTGACTTTGGTTCCTCCACCTCCGATAAACACTGTTCTTATATCCACTCCAGTTTTATATCAGTTGGTTGAGCAGAAACTTTTTAAACGACAATCTTCTGGAGCGGTTGTCTTCCGCTTTGGTCATGTTCCCTTTTTTGCACTCTACTGACTCAGTTTTTTGGATTTTTTTTTATAAATTCATTCATTGCAGATTGACTAATCTCCACCGATGCTGCAATTTTGGGGAATTTTTATTTTCCTTCTATAAGATTCTTATGATAATGATGATTTCGTATAGCTTTTACTTTGCCATTCTTCGCGTGCTCGTCGTTGTTG